>JAMJFZ010001228.1:1807500-1977500 GCA_026225945.1 Cricetomys ansorgei
GACATAAAACTAGCCAGCACAAAAAGGGAAGTTTTCTCAAGATTAAGGTCTGAGAATGTTAACCACCTTTGCAGTTATTCTCAATAGGCTGATAGCTACAGTCACCGGCGATACTATTCACAATGTTTAAACATGTACCACATGAATGCTGAAATCTTCCAAGACTGCATATTAAAAAGAGAGAGAGCCAGGCATGAGAAGACATACCTTTAATTCCAGAACTATGGGAGATTGATGCAAGATTATGAGTTGGAAGTCCCCACCCATGTGGATTATACAGCAAGACCTTGTCTCAAAAACACAACTGAAACAAACAGAAGACCAGAGGTCATATAACACTTCATCCTTCTAGCTAGATGACAAGATAAATGATGCAAGTCATTTCTAATTGGGTCCAGAGATCCCTGGGCACTCAGCAATTAGTAGTAACAACAATGCAATTTATAATGCGTGATGTTCTTAAATGCCATGTGTGCTATGTACTACTGAGCAAGAAAGTTCTAGAAAAGCCTGGGTTTAAAAACAGAGCGTGGGTCTGGGAAGATTGCTCAGTAGTTAATGCACGTGTGAAGACCTGCGGTCAGAACCTCTGAACCTATGTAAAGCCAGATGTGACCGTTCACGTTTGTGATCATCTGTAATCCCCGAGTTCTCACAGTGATGTGGGATGTGGAGACAGGGAAATCTCCAGAGTTTGAAATCCAGCCACCCTGGAGTAGGCAGTGGAAAACAAGAGACTGTCTCAAAGGACGTGGAAGGGGAAGACCAATAGCCAAGGTAGTCCTCTGACTTACACATACGCCTTAGCACATGTGTTCATGGCTGTAGTCATGGGAATATCCCTGTGTGTGCATATACACAAAGATACTTTTTAAAGCAAAAACAAAAAAACAAAACAAAAAAAGAAACAACATGTTTTAATGCGGAGAAACTTCAATTTCCAGACAATTTCACATCCAGTATGGGCTGTCAGCACACGGAGCTTGAATCACGTTCCCAGGAGCTGATGGGCAGATCCTGGAGGGACTTCCTACTTTTGATCATTGATTGACTTAAAAATGTCTGCTGCCACAAGCAAAGTGTTAGCCATGGGTCGTTGGTTTACACTGGAATGATGGCAGTGTCAGTGTTTGTCAAACCCTAACCTTAAAGTATCACAGTCAGCTGCAGACGCTGTTGGCTTTGGAAATACTCTGGAAAGCATGCACACAAAACTAGAAAATTGTCTCAAAGAGTGACCGACCAAACTGCTCCCATAGTCTCCTGAGCTTGGAACAAGACCCAAATTAGATGTACTGGGCTGTGTTTTGCAATTCAAATATGCCATGGCAGCCTCTCCAGGGGCTCCCCAGTGGAGGGGGTCCTCTAAATGTTCACACATAAATGGGAATCTTTGTTCTCTGTAGCATGAAGCTGGAGGGAATTTGGGTAGAAAAAGGGCTGCAGTGAGTACATCTGAGAGCCGCGCTTTGGTGGTAAATTCTAACTTGGAAGGAAAAAAATGTCCCAAGCGAGGAGCTCATAAGGTAGCTGGAAGTAGACGGAGTTGAGATGGCAGCTTGGTGCTGCCCTGTAGCTTGGCCAGTCTCTCTACATTGTTTATGAGAGCGTCAGCAGCAACGCTATGTTGGAAGAGAGATTCTGGAGTGATTACGAATGTAGATGAGAGGCCTCTGTTTACCTTCGGCCAAGCCTGTTAGTCTCATTCTTTTGGCCAGAAAAGAATGTGGCTCTGCCTTGTGAATTCTCCTCTTTCTTGTCTTAAGAATGGGTCCTAAGTAATTACTACTTCCTCTTCCATTCTTCCTTCTCTCTCTCTCTCTTTCTCTCTCTTTCTCTCTCTTTCTTTCTCTTGTGTGTGTGTGTTAGCGCCATAGAATGACTATGGAGATTAAACAACTTTGGGGTCTATTTTTTTGGAGTCTAAACAACTACGGAGTCTTTGGAGTCTATCCACCTTTACTTGGGTTTCAGGGCTCCAGCTCAGAGCCCTGAGGTTTTGGAAGAAAGAGCTTTACTGAGCTATCCTACTAGCCCTCCGGCAATTTCTCTGTTCATTAGTTTTATCTGTTACTTCAATTCTCTGAACAGTCACTTAAAGTTGTAACGCTAACAAGTCCATTTAACGTCGTCAGTTTGCATCCTGGAGACACCTGTGTTCAGGTGTTCAGCCTCTTGTTTTCCCCCAGACAAGGTCTCCTAGAGCCCAGACTGGTCTCAGACTTACTATGTACCGAAGAACATTCTATACCTGTAATCCCCTCACTGCTACCTCCTGAGTGCCTGGAGGCCTGTGCCACCATGCCTGATCTATGTGGTGCTGGGAATTGAACCCAGGTCCTCGTGCATACTATATAATCACTCTACCGACTGGGCTACAGCCCCAAATGCTCAGCTTTTGATGCAGCTGTTGATCCAGCTTTTCCTAAGGCCCTGTGAAGTGGCCAGTCTCTTTGGTTTGCCGTCCTGCCATGCTAACTATGGAGCCAATCTGTGTCTTTGAGCTGAGTCTTTGAGCACGGTTCCATGTAGTCACCTCATGCTTTGCTTGCCCGATTCTAACCTGGCCAGTTAGAGATGTCACCGTCAGGGTTACTGTACTGATTACTGTTCTGGTTGCTGTGATCAAATATCAGAGAAAAAGTTATTTAAGGAAGGAAGGGTTGATTTCAGCCCTCAGTTTGAAGGTTCGGTCTGTCACCCTGGGGAACCATGACAGCTGGATTTGAGGCATCTGGTCGCACTGCATCTGCAGTCGGGAGGAGGGAAGAGTCCAACGCTAATGTGTGTCTTGCTTTCTCCTTTTATGCTGCCATCCCAGAATTTGCAGCCTTACCTAGAGTGGCTCTTCTTACTTAACTCAGTTTTAAAACCTTGCTCACAGAGAGCCACAAAGATTTGTCTCCTAGCTGATTGTAGACCCTATCAAGTTGACAGTATTGGTATTAACCATCACTGCCACTGTCTTTGGGGGCTCTGTTCCTGGGCATTCTCCCCCATCACTCTATAAGGTGAATCTCCCTGTATTCTGTACTCTGGTATAGCAGCACACACCACTTAATCTCACCTGCTTCAAAACTAGACTTCAAGGAGTGGATTTTTCATTTCTGAGCCCCCACTTCCAAGTACAATAGACATTCACTCCAGGCTGGAAGGAATGAACGGTGGGCACTGGGTCCCGACTGGCTGAGCTGAACTGAATAGAACAGGCACACCCTCTCAGGACAGAGAGGTGGGATTGATTGCAGGTGATGTAATAGCTCTTGACAGGGTAGTTAAATATTGACAGGCAGGAGGAAGCACACCAAAGCTGGTCACACACAGGGAAGTAAGGGCTGACAGTGTCTGTCAGATCACAGAGCCGAGGCTGAAAGTGGTTGCTGCCGACCCAGCTGAGGTGACTGTATTTGTCTGTTGCTTCAGTAGAGGTAAGCTTTGGAGTCAGGCTGGGGAGCTGAAGGTTGGATAGAAGCCACTGAGCACAGCCTCTGTACCTGTGGCTTGGTGTTAGTTTGAACTCCAGTTGTCCTCTCTGGCACACTCTTGTGTGCTTGTGCTGGTTGTTACCTGAGGCAAGGAGCATGAGTTCCAACTTAGCCAGAAGATCTGTGCTTAAATAATGCCTGCTCTGAAAAATGACCAATACTAGTGCCTTTTTCCGAATGCCTTGGACAGGAATTCGTCCACATGACTTCATTTGCCAGTACACTTTGATGGTAATGATTAGAGACATCTGCATAGCATTTCAATTAGGAGGTCATAAACGAGTTCACTCCTACCTGGGAGCTGTTTTACAGATTTAAGAGTTGGAGGGGGAGGGAAAGGGGAGGGGAGGGGCATTAGGCAACACTTCAAGTATAATACGGAAAGGAAGCACACCGAGGAGGGAGGGGAATATTGTATAAGTGAGAAAAGGCTAGCAGACAGCAGGCAGAGATGGTTTGGGTGAGCCTGCTCCTGATCCAAGAACAGGCTATGCTGGGGAGGGGGCTCCATGAAATTAGAGAAAGACTCCAGTCAGCAGGCCTGGCTCAAGTGAGCCCTTTTGAAAATAAGAGTTGGTGTCTTGCTTGTGGCTAAATTGTCCCATGCAGTTATAGGAAGCAGCCAGGGCCTAGCTTCATTTTGTTTAGAGACTTGTTGCATATGTGTGTGCCTTGATATGTGGGTATGTGTGCTTGTAGATGTGTCTCTGTGTGTGCCTGCATATGTGTGTGTGTATGTGTGTGTGCCTGCATATGCGTGGTATGTGTGTGCGTGTGTGCGTGTGTGTGTGTGTCTGCATATGTTTGTGTGTGTGCGCCTGCATATGTGTGGTGTGTATGTGTGTGTGTCTACATATGTTTGTGTGTGTGTGCCTGCATATGTGTGCTATGTGTGTGTGTGTGTCTGCATATGTTTGTGTGTGTGTGCCTGCATATGTGTGGTGTATGTGTGTGTGTATGTGTGTGTGCCTGCAATGTGTGTGTGTATGTGTGTGTGTCTGCATATGTTTGTGTGTGTGTGCCTGCATATATGTGGTGTATGTGTGTGTGTCTGTGTCTGCATATGTTTGCGTGTGTGTATGTGTGTGTCTGCATATGTTTGTGTGTGTGTGTGCCTGCATATATGTGTGGTGGGTGGGTGTGTGAGTGTGTGTGTGTGTGAGAGAGAGAGAGTCATGCACACACACAGGGCCCAGAAGGGTATTTCAGGTGTCCTGCTCTATTGCATCTCAACCTTAGTCCCTTGAGGCAGGGCCTCTCACTGAACCTAGCACTAGGCTGGCATTCTGCACACCCTGGGGACTCTCCTATGTGGGTCCCCTGCAGGGCTGGGGTTGCAGCCATGCGCTCGCAGTCATGCCTGGCTTTTTATGTGGGAGCTGGGAAATCCAACTCAGGGCCTTATGCTAGCACAGCACACATTCTTACCCACTGAGCCAGCTCCCCAGCTTTATTTTGACTTGTCCTTTATGAGAGGGATAGAATGATGAGTGACAAGGGACAGCAGCAAGGGGAAGGGCTTCCAGGAAAGGGGTTTTGGATCCGGCTAAGGCAGATTTCTCTTTGTGAACTCCATTTCTATTTCCACTGGGGATTTTGTGGACAAGTCTGGGGAAGGGCAGATCTATCTAACCTTGTCAATATCTCTTTAACACTATGCTTTCCTACTCCATCTCCCCATGGTATGGAGATAAAACACAACAGAGAATAATAGGAGAGAGTCCCATTCATCAGAAGTGGAAGGAAATGTCAACACATCCATCATAGTCCACTGGATATTGAAATACAACGAAGTGGTCTTCGGACATTTTCTCTTTGTGTGTGCGTGTGTACAGGTGGGTGTGAGTTGTGTGTGTGGTGAGTGTATGTGTGTGTGTGTACCTATGTGGAGGCCAGAGGTCAACTTCAGGTGTTGTTCCTCAGAAACTGTCAGCCTTTTGTTTGAGACAGGACTCTCTTTGATCCTGGAGCTCAATGATTCAAGTAGACCAGATGGCCAGTGCCAGTGAGCCCTGAGGCTCTTCCTGTCTCTGCTCTCCAGTGCTTATATCATAGGCACAGTCACCATGCCAAGGTGTGTGTGTGTGTGTGTGTGTGTGTGTGTGTGTATGCCGTGGACTTACCCTTACATACATTTTGAGTGGTATTTTCTCTGTAGAGAGATGGGATTTGGGGTCAAAGTCTTCCTCTTTTCTTTTTATTGGGACCAAGTATGTCCTCAGGCTGAACCTTCACAAAATTCTTCAGTTTGTTTAAATTTAAGTAGTATGTTTGTCCTTTAAAAATTTTTATTTCAAAGTTACCTGTTGCAAGCACACAGGACAGCAGATTTCTCCGTTATTCTGGGACTTGATGGAGAAGTATTTCCCACTGCAAAGATCAGAACTACAGCTACCTTTAGATGAAGGAACTGTATGAGCTGGCATACACCACCCAGCTCTGTCTGATATCAGGGTGAAACCAGAAAAGGCAGGAATATAACAGAAGCCCTCCTAAAATACGCCCTTGGACCTCAGCTTGTCCCCAGATCTTCCTGAGCTGGCATGTGAGTGAGCTGTGGAACCAGTACCTAGAGCCCTGCTCTTTTGCTTTGGAGCAGCTCTGAGGTCTGAACTGTAATGGCTGAATACCGGGTGCCTTTGTCACTTTTCCATTGCTCTAATGAAGCACCCTGAGGAAAAGCAGCTTAAGGAAGGGGAGGGGTCGTTTTGGTTCACAGCTTGAGGGTACACTGCATTTTGGTGGCAGGAGTGTGAGGTGGCTGGTCATATAGCATGAGCAGTCACTGGCTGCGTGCGCTTTCCCCTTTTGATACAGTCCAAGACCCCAACCCAGGAAATGCAGTGCCCACAGCGGTGGGTCTTTCCACGGTAGGAAACTTAATCCGGACAATCCCCATAGGTATGCCCAGGAGTCTGTTTCCTAAGAGATTCTATCTTCCATCAAATTGGCAACTGAGACTGAACATCACACCCAGGTTCCATGTGTTTTTTTATTTCTTTTACAACTCGGTCCTCCAAGCCATCCTAGGGAGTGGACCCTATTGTCTCCTTGACAGTGAAAGAAGTTGAGGTTCTGGCCGTGCTCAGTGTGTCATAATTGATTAGCTGCAGAAGTGAAATAAGATGTCCATCAGTGAAGATATTTGTCAATCACTTAGCCACAGAGACTTTCCCACAAAATCATTAAGGGGAAGTCAAGGTGTGGTAGCTTCTAACAGCATGCTCTCAGAAACTATTGGCTGTCAACCCAGTTTATGAGGCTCCAGATCTTACACTGTGCATGTTTAAATGAAGTGGGCATCAACATCTTCGTGTGTATGTGTGTATGTACATGTGTAGTGTACAAGTTTGTGTGGGTTGGTGCATGTGTACATGTATGTGTGCAGTGCATGTAGAAGCCACTGGCTAACTCCGGGTATTCTCATCAGTTACTCGTCACCTTATTTATCTGTCGAGACATTTGTCACTGCACCTGGAGCTCACTGGTTCAGCAAGGCTATTAGCCAGCTAGTTCAAGGACTCCCCTGCCCCCGCCTCAGCTTTACAGTTTTACAGCTTTACAGGATTACAGTTGCTCTCGACTGCACCCAGCTTTGTGCATGGGTGCTGGGACCCAAACTCAGATGGTCACACTTGTACTTGTTCAGCAAGTCCTTTATTGACTGAGTCTCTCTCCACTGTCTGGACATCTTGCTTTTACCCCTGTTCTTTCTCTGAATGTAGGTAAATTGATCTTAAAGCTCTTGACATAAAAAAAAAGGTCTTCGTGTTAAAAGTCCCGTAAGAATCGTGTTGCCCTATCAATGCCTTAGGCTTTATAGCCCTTGCTATGTGAAATTTTTCGATTACGTCAAAACAGATTTCTCACATTGAAGTTTGCGTCTGTTTTCCATTTTCATCTATTCCCTTTCTCCTCACTTGAAATGGTTGAACAGCTGGCCTTATTCATGGGATAATGGCACTTCCACCATTATGGCTGACTTGACCCCTTGATCTGGCTTTCTCTTCTCCAGGCAAAATCACACCAGGCTTGTTTAGCCTCTGCTCTCAGGTCCTGCTTTTCTATCTTTTGATTTACACTGTGTTTCTCTCAGTGCTCCTATTGAAGGACCACAAGGACAATAGCTTCATCTCTGTGAGCTCACAAAGCCTGGGGCTCCCACTCCAAACCTACCGATTAGCTCTTGGTGTCACCTCTCTGCTGGGAGAGACACCTGCCACCGATCTGGGAGTTTCTGGGGCAGCTCGGTTGACTGACCTACTGAACTTGCAAAATCAACCTGGGAAAATGGGTCAAGGGTTGATGACTAGCTGTGACATATTAATAAGAGCCTTGCAGGCTTACCTTTCAAGACAGATGCACATGTGCTGGAGGTGGGGCAATTGGGGTTAATGGAGAAGTGTCCTGTGTGACTGTTAAAAATCAGGGGCTGGCCTTCTGGGAGGATCTAATCAGAGTGCCAACTGTTGGGGGTCAGTAATTGGAACACAGAGAAGTCAAGTGGAAGGTAATGCCCTGCGGTCCTTACTGCAAAGAGAGGAAGAAAGGAGAAGAAATAAATAAATAAATAAGTAAATAAGTAAATAAATAAATAACAAAAGAAAGAAAGAGAAAGGAAGGAGAAGGTAGGAAGGAAGGGAGGAAGGAAGAGAGAAATAAAAGAAACCAAAAGTTGTCTTCTTTTGTTTTAAAATACGTTGTCAGGAACAAAAAAATATTTTCATGTTCATGTATAAAAGAGTAAAATTAAAAGTGATGTTTAAGCAGTATTTAACTATTTTGCACTATTTAGGTGTGTATGTGTTTATGTTATATATGTACTTATTCACTTATTTAGTGTGTGTGTGTGTGTGTGTGTGTGTGTGTGTGTATTCACACGCCAAGGTGTGGGTGTGGGAATCAGAAAACAACTTCTGGGACTCAGTTCTCTCCTAACATGTGAGACTCAGGGATTGAACTCAGGTCACCAGAGTTGGCTGCAAGTGCTTCTACCCACTAAGCCATCTCACTGACTCTTAGGTAACCTTTTAAAAGCAAGATATCTAGGAACCTTTTGATAAAATGTCATTTTTCACCCATTCTGAGCATTGCCCTGCCCTCGAGTACATGCAAAACCAAATGATTGGGCAGAAAAAAAACGTTTTTATGAAATGGAAGTTGTTGTACTTAGAAGCCTTCTTTTCTTAACCTTGAGAAGCCTCATGGAGTTTGGGAGCTGAGAGCTCCCTCCAGGATAAGTCATTGGCTCAAAGTCCTAAGTACGTCTTACATGAAACTTAGGACGGGGGTCTGGGCTGAGTGGCAGACCTTACAGACCGAGGAAACAAAAACAGCTTCTAAAACAAAAACGACTTCTAAAATCTGTACTTTGTGACTATTTCCACACAATGCCAAGCTTTTTTCCTTCTTTCCTTTTGTATTGTCAAAGCAAGTTGTTTCGGTATCAGTTTTCAAGGTGGGTGTGAGATCCATACCTACACCTTCAGTGTAACAGTGAAGGGGGATCCAATTCTTGGGATATTTGTATGTGTACACGTGTGAGCAGTGTACTCTTTCGTGCATACATGGAGAGCCACATCAGCTGCCTCTGTCTCCACCTTACTTTTCTTGGGATTTTGAGATTGGATCTCTCATTGAACCTGGGGTTGGTTGTATAAGCTAGGATGCCTGGCTGGCCAGAAAGCCTCAAGGATCTGCCAGTATCTGGCCTCCTCTCCCATTTTCAGGGTTACAGATGTGTGGCTACAGATGTGCATAGTCATTGTGTCTGGCTTTTATGTGGGTGCTGAGGATCTGGACTTGGGTTCTCATGCTTGTACAGCAAACCTTTTACCTACTGAGCCATCTCCCCAGCCCTAGCCCTGGGCTCTGTTTGCTGGGTTCCTTTCCCCTAAGAGGAGGGCACAGGTTTTCCATTTAATGGTATTAAGTTATCAGCAATCCTAAAGGCAAGCCTGAGCACAAGAAAAGGATGCTGTATCCCTGGAGGGATAGCTCAGTGGTTAAGGGGCTGGCTGCACAATCCTGAGATCTAGAGCTCAGATCACAGCACCCATGTAACAAGCTGGGAGTCCAGTATATGCATGCCTGTAACCCCAGTTCCTAGGGTGTTGGGGAGACAGGAGGGTCATTGGGGCTTGCTGGTTTCCAGCCATGGTTAGAAAACTGGAGCCCCAGGTTCAGTGTAGACCCTGCCTCAGAGGAGTAGATGGAGAGTGATGGATGACTCCCAGTGCTCTCTCTCAGTATCTGAGGGCACAGGCAGGCACACACATACTAGTGCTAGTGTGCATGCACGCACACACAGGCACGCACACACAGGCAGAAGTAAATAAATGAATACATTTATTTTAAAAGCAGCTGCAAAAGCATGACATTTGCTTTCCTTGGTGAATTGATAGATGCCTTTGTTTTTTAGAATTCACTTCTGTTAAGCCCAAGTAGGACATTTCCTGTCATCTGGATGCTGGAGAGCTAGCCAATCACAGATGGCTAGAGTACCATTCTCACTCGTGTCCCCCTTTTAAACAGGGTGCTCTGTCTCATTGGATCCAGAGCCCTGCTCAATGCCCGGCTCAGAGAAGGGTTCCCTGGGTGTTGAGCACAGAATCACCCTCTGTGCTATGAGGGGCAGGGGAGACTTGAGGATTATCAGCCAGAGGGACTCCCAAAATCACTTACTGTTACTGCCTAGAGACTAGAAATGTTCTCTTCCAGGGGATTCTTGGAAGGGTACACACAGACCACTCTCCAAATCCAAGTGGTTCATAGTCCAGTACTCCGGGGGAGTATTTTACTTAAGGCATTTTTATATCTAATCTTATTTTTTTAAATTAAATTTTAACTTATTTTGTGTATGTCCACACCATAGTGCAAATGTGGAGGTCAGAGAACAAGTTGTGGGAGTCAGTTCTTTCCTTCCACCACAGGAGTTCTGTGACCAAACTCGAGTTGGCAGACTTGGCAATGGGTGCCCTTTCCCACTGGATGATCTTCCTGAGCTCTACTCTCTCTACTTGTCATGTGTGCACGTATGCATGCAGCTGTGTGGGTATGTGTGGGGTGGTTGGATGTGTGTGTGTGTAGGTCAGAAGGTATCTCTCCTTCTGTCATGTGGATCCCAGGAATCAAACTCAGATCTGCAAGCTTTGGCTCAAACACCTTTGCCCGTGAACCACCTCCCAAGTCCAGTTTTATTCCTTTTTTGCTTAGATGTGTACATCCCTGGAATATAAGCTGAACTAGATCTATATTGTACCTGGACAGTCATTCAAGTGAATTCTTTCTTTCAAAAATGGAAAGGAAAATCTTTTCAAAATTTTGTTTTTGTCGCAAAAAAAAAAAAAAAAATTCATAAGGAGGACTTTGATATATTCGAGGCACGGTTGCAAGTGTTGTATGGTTGCGAGAAAGGTGCAAACATACCTTCCTGAGGACCAGCCTGTACTTTGTGGGGGCAGGAGTTTAGCTTAATTAAGGAAGTTGCAACTTACCAGCATGTTCTGCATCCCACCGGTCAATGGAACCCCTGTTGACCGAACACACTTGTTTAAAGTAAAAGCCAGAGCCCCTTTGACCTTTGAATACATTATCTGAGAGAGTTATGGTCAGCCGGCTCCCCAGATGACCCAAGCCTGCAGCTGCTCTGCCAGCTGGCTGTTACACGCTTGCAGCAGAAACCTTGGAGGGGACTGTCAGCCTCAGCAGATGCCTTATCGCAGAGTCCAGCTGATGCCCCACACAGAGTGAGCAGACTCTGTGCTCCGTGTGTGCTGACCTGATCCAATAGCTGAGTCTTTTAATGTAGCCCAGAGAGCACTTTATACTTGTGTTTTTGCAAAGGCGCAGGCTGTGGTCAGGTCAGTGGCCACTGGTGACGGCTGGATTGCAGACTATACATGCATTGTAAGGAATTCCAGGTGTACATATCTTTTTTTTCAACATTTTGTTATATTTTATTATTTATTTGTGTGTGCGCGGGCATGTGTGTGTATGCGTGTGCACACACATGAGCATATGCATGTGGGTGCGCTCATGCCGCAGTGTGCTTGTGGAGGTCAGAGGACAGAAGAAGAATCAGTTTTCTGGGCTTTGGGGATTGAATTCAAGTCCTCAGGCTTGGCAGTAGGCACCTGTACCCACTGAGTCATCTTGCCAGCCCCAAATGTCAATCTTTTTGGCTATGAGAAGGCACAAAAGGACTCAGCTTCTGCCAACAGGAACCAGGGCAGCATTAGAGGGAGCTATTGGATTGAATTAACGTGTGCAACCAGAATTGCTCAGAAGATAATGGACAGAAGCAGCTTGGTTTATGTATTTACTGATTTGTAAAACAGCTAAGACTAGAGCAAGTGTACTATAGGTCAAAGTTCAATACTAGGGAGAAACAGACAATCCTATCAGTGAATGGCTTGGCTTAGCAGACTGTGTGGGTGGGGTCATTAGCCAGGTCCTGCATCTGTTCCTGAATGAAATGCTATTTAACTCTCTGGAGAAGTTAACTTACATCCAAATGAAAATGTAAAAATATAATTGTTCCCTACTCAGTTTGAAAACTGTAAAACTTCACCTCTAACAGAGTACTTATAGAGAAAAGAATCTATTTGGATGATAGAATTACAAGGCTGCATACTATTAAAATAACCTAACCAAAGGCTTGGGAGGTGGCTCACTGGGTAAGTACTTCCCACACGAGTAAAAGGACCTTATTCTGAATTGCCAGGACCATGTGAGAGTCAGCTGTAGCAGTGTACATCTGTAACCCCGGTGTTCCTGCAATAAGTGGGAAGATGGAGACAGGATGTCCCCTGGAAGCTCATGGCTAGCTAGCTCGAGTATGCTGCAGAGAAGAGCAAAGGAACCCGATCACAAGCAGGGGGGAAAATGACCCACAGCAGAGGTTATAATCTGACTACTGCATGCGTACCAGTAGATGTGAGTCCCCTATTTACAGTATGCGCGCGCGCGCGCGCGCACACACACACACACACACACACACACACCTAAATAAGTGGAAAGGAAAGGAAATGACCTACGAACAGAGAGAAGCTATGTAAATGAGACCTTCTGTGTGTTGTGGGTAGGTTACAGTATGGAGGCTGGAACACATGTTGGATAGCCTAAACTCTATGAAAACTAACTCAATAGTGGACCTGAATAAGGAAGTTGGTTTTTATAGTGTATTTTTACTTTTTGGTCTGCCAAGGCATGAGCCGAACCCATCCCCCACTGCATCCCTCTCTTTTTGTCCTTTGCCGCTCAGTGGTAATGGGGTTACAGGGTGGCCCCCAGGGCAAAGGATTCCACTTGAGTTATTTACCATGAGAAAATCAAAGGGAACACATGAAAAGTGTTTTAATCTCAGAAAATCAAAAGGCAGGCTCAGTTTGGAGTGACACCTTAATCTTTGAGTTACATGGATGTATACATATAGATCACCAATGGAATCAGTCGGTCTACAGAATTTCAGTTTGTGTCCATTAGACCTTGTCCAATCCCTGCTTCATAAATAACTCCTGGCGCGCGCGCGTGTGTGTGTGTGTGTGTGTGTGTGTGTGTGTGTGTATGTGTGTGTGCGTGCTTTTAACTCACTGCATTTTTAGAACTCACTGTATTTCATGTAACTTCTAAATTATGATAAAAATTATGATAAGAATGGTGTGACATTGGGAAGGTCATTGATCTTTCTTGGAAGCCACTACAAGTGGTTCTGCTTTCATAGATGACTCCTACCCATTATGTTCTAAGTCCCAAGGCCGCCAGGATTGGCACGTGTCCTTGTGTTCTTGGTTTCCCTACAGTGTTCAACCCTGGACAAACTGCACAAACTCAGCCAACCTCTGAGATCACCAAGTCTTCAACTGCCATTTTAAAGTCGATGACAAAGACTAGAGCAGTGATTCTCAACCTGGGGGTTATGACCCCCTTTGGGAGTTGATCGACCTTTTCACCAGGGTCACCAAAGACCGTGAGTCTTTGTTGGAGTCACCACAAGATGAGGAACTGTATTAAAGAGTTGCAGCATTAGGAAGATTGATGTTCTAGTGTCTGTTGGGACATGCCAGGTAACATACATAGTGAAGCTGGCTGGGAGCAGGAAGGGCAACATGGAGATTGAGGGGATTACAATGCCTGCCTTGTGGATTCAGGCATCCGTCTGCTTCTGTGACCAGAGTTGTCAAGGATGGAGCCTGGGCTCTGACAGCCGTATCTTCAGTAGCCAGGCAAAGAGATGAGTAATAGGAAAGGGCAGAGAAAGGAGTATGAAACCACACTGGGAAGAGGAACAAATAAAGCGAGGGATGTCTGCCGTCCCTGAGATGAGGCTGAGGTTTAAATAGAGGGCAAGATCTATGTGTAGCTAAGCAGTCCTAGCCAAGGAATGGCTCAGCACATCTCTGAGCCGTCCATGGTCTGTGTACCATTCTCCCCTGCAAATTGATCTGACAAGTTTATCCTCCTTTGGCTGTCCCTAGGCTTCTTCTTTCTCCTTCTTCTAGCGTGAGATTCATGGAGGGGAGGATTCCAATTTCTTGGGAATTTCATTGTTTCAGTAGTCTGATAGTCCAAGAGAGGGGCACAAGTCTGTTTCAAATTCCTGCCAGGAGGGTTAGAAACTTGTTGAGAGATACAGCTTGCCTTGTTGTTCCTTCCTGGACACCATCCCTGTCTTCCAGTTTGAATCCTCCCTGGTTTAGGCTTATCCTCTCTCACGTTCACCCCTCATCCTGCTATCCATCTGTCTCTACACATTGATGTGTACACATCAGTCTTCTCTTGTGTTTAATCTCAGTTGGCTCCACACGTGTCCTCAGGCAGCCTGACTCTGCAGGCTCTGCCCTCGAAGCTCTCTGGGATTACAGGCTGATCCAATATATTCCTTCTCAGCTCCTTTCTTCCTCTAAAGCCAAACCATTTTAAGCTGCTTAACTTTTTAGAGCAACCAAATTTCTCCATTGACAATTCTCATTCCATGAGTGGTTAGGCAGAGTTATCTCTGGATGGTCACTTCTGCACACACTTGGGACCATCACTGCATCCAGCAGTACCAGAGCCTCTGAAAATGTTGGGGGTTGTTTTGTGCAGTGCCTGGCCATTGGACTACAGAGATGACTCAGCGATTAAGAGCTCTTGCTGCCATTGGACTACAGAGATAACTCAGTGATTAAGAGTACTTGCTGCTCTTGCAGGGGGTCTGAGTTCAGTTCCCAGCACTTCTGTTAGGCAGCTCACAACTACCTATAACTCTAGCTCCAGGGGATCTGATGCCCTCTTCTGGTCTCTTCAGGTACCCACAGCCATGTGTCATTCACACAACACAGACACACATACCCCAACACATAATTAAGACTAAAAAAAAAAAAAAAAAAAGGAACTTCTGGCTTTCTAATTATGCTGGTGAGTGTTGATCTCATGTAAAGTTTAACATGTTAAATCTTTGAAAGATGTGGCTTAATTTAGAGATAATCACCATTGTGGAATGAACAAGGGTTAAGAGTCTAGAAAGGCTTGGGTTACCCTTACAGGGAAAGCATCTCCATCAAAATTCCTGTGTATACTTTGTCATGGCTTTGTTACAAAGAATTTTTAATTCTTGACTAAAAAGGAAAAAGAGACTTGAGCCTCTGAGATGCTTGGTTGCTGTCTTTCGTGTAAAGCAATGGGTGGGGAACTGGAAAGACAGACAACAGCCCTTCCCTGAGCTTGTACAACAGGAAATGAGGACTGTTCTTCATGCCTGCTTGCCAGAGCATGCTTATTTAATAAATATTTACATAAGACTAGGGAAATCTGGTCTGAGGTTTGCTTTCACATCAGCCAGCAGCAAGACTTGTGGAGTTGTCTTGTCATGTCAAAAAGAACTGTGCTTTTTATGACCAAGCTGATGCAGGACCCATCTCTGAGCCTCGGAGTTTGGTTTCAATAGTGATTCTTCACATTAGCTTTTGCTGTAGTAGCAGCTCAGAAAACGTGTGGTGGCTTATAGTAGCCAACAGTTATTTCTCAGTTGTGGCTGTGCTGTGTCCCCACTAGGCTAGGCTGGGCTTGAAGCCAGGCTGCTGCATAGGGTTGGATCTATTCTTCTGATCTTATCTCAGGGGTCATATTCTGTAACAGTCAAGCCAGCTACTGCTGTTGTTCCCCTGGCAGAGGCAGGATCTCAAGATCAGCAGGCAAAAGGCTCTGCCTGGAACTGGTACCCAGGCATGCCTACCTGTGTAAATAGTGTGGTAAGAATTGGTGTACATTTCTCCCACTGCAGGAGTAGAGAGAGAAGGAGAGTCCTTAGTAGGTCATGTGACTATCACCCTCTAAGCCAAATGACAGGGATGCTCAGTATCTTCTAGCCTGAGTGATGCTCTGTTAGTTACTTCCCTCATTGCTGTCACAGACACCTAACAGGAAGCAGCTTAGAGGAGAAAGGGTTTGTTTGGTTTACAGTTCAAGGGGATACAGTTCATCATTGTGAGACAGGCAGGGTGGCTGGGGTGTAAGGCAACTGGCCACATTGCATCCACTATCAGGAAGCAGAGAGAGATGAATGCTGGTGCTCAGCTCCCTTTCTGCTTTTTATTGAGTCTAGGATCCCATCTGATACAGGGGTGCTGCTCACATTCAGGGTGGGTTTTCCCACCTCAATTAACCTAATCTAGAAAATTCCCCCACAGATAAGCCCACAGATGTTTCCCTGGTAACTGTCCATCTTACCAAGTTGATAATCAATAATGAGCCATTCTTAGATGTCAACCAGTACGCTTTGGAAGCATTAACTAAGTAGTGTGAATCACCCTACATTTATGAGATGGGAGTGAGTCAAATGTAGAGGGAATAAGCATTGGATTGGCGGATTTTATAGGCTCAGAGAGGAGAACCGATGTCAGCTGCAGAAGGCATGTACATGTAGTGTAGAACAGTATTCAGAGAGAGATGCACAAACAATGTAGGCTCCATCAGTGTCTATGAGGGAACATGCCCAAACCCCCAAGGATACCCGAATCCCAGAATGCACAAGTCACTCATATATAATGGCAGAACATTGGGAGATAACCTGTGCATGTCCTCCTAGATACTCTAAATCACCCTGAATTACCTGTACCCAATGCAGTGCACACGCTGTATAAATAACTGTTATCGCGTGTTGCTTAGGAAAGAAGAATGAGGAACACGATCATGAAGTGTTCAGTACAGGCATGACTTTTATCTGAATAGTTTAAGTTTTAAGGATTAATTTTTAGAAATGATGCGTATATACTTGTGCATGTGAGTGAAGATACACACTAAGGCCAAAGGCACCGAGTCCTTCTGGACCTGGGATTACAAGCATTTATTAGCCACCTAATGCGGATGCCGGGAACCTCTGCAAGAGAAGTACGTGGTCTTAACTGCTGAGCTATCTTTCCAGCCCTGTCTGAGTATTTTTAATCAGCAGCAGTTTTAACATGTACTCGTGCAGAAGGCTGTGTGCATAAAAAACAAAGAAGCAGAGTAGGGATTTAGGTCAGGGGCGGCAGCGAGCACAAGCACAGGCCCCGGTGGGTTCCATCCAGAGAACTGAGAACAACGGATACAAAATTGCCGCCATCAAAGCTAATAAAAGTGTAGCAGCATTGGACACATTGTTCTGCGGTGCTCCACACTGCTTAGAGGAAAAGCCAAGGCTTCTGCTTGTCCCTCTTTTAGACATGGCTTCAGTCAACTGTTTGGCCATCTCTCAACATTAGGTTGAAGGAAAATACATTAGTTGACCAGACCCTGTCCCTAGCCTTGCGTAGACTACAGTGCTACCCACATCACTCATGCTTGCTGGGTCCTCGGGTTTTTCAGTTTGTAACACAAAGGCTGTATAAACAGCCTGCGAAGCCTACACACTAAGGAGTAAGGACAGGTGGGGTCTACACCTGCTCCCACCACCATGATACTGGATAATCCCCTCTGTCTTTTCCTTCCTACACACATATAAGATCAAGATCACCTGTATGTGTGTACAGGACACTTGTTTTTAATTCTATCTCAGTGCTTGCTTTTCCCTCCTGTGTCTTCTATGATTTCAAGCTGACCAAAACACTTCCCCTTTAGTTGTTACATTCTCTGTATTTTGGGCTTTGTTTGCACACAGCACTTTTTAATTTTGCTCATGGTTGCCTCAGTTTGACACAGATTTCGAAACAGCCAGGGAGGACCTCCGGGGACGTTCATTCACAGCACTGAACTCTAAGATGTCCCGAGCTCAGCTTGTTAAGTATGAGGCATACTTACTGCCTGGGGTGGAAGGGGGTGCGTTCTGCAGGATTCAGCGCCTTCTCCTCCACTAACTCACCCACCCCCATGGTACCCATCTTCCCTGGCTTGCCTAATTGTTTTGAATGCTGTGGTAAATGGATTATTCTTAAATGGAAGCCTGGGCAAATCTGGTTTGGACTAGAAGTCACTCAAGGATTTAAAAGAAGCCAACAGAAGGGACTAGGATTAGTTTGTTTGTTCTGTTTTCAGATTGTGTACAGATAAGCCCCAAGGGAAAACAACACAGTTATCCCGAGAGCAAACATTTCTGTGTTTCTAAGAAAACTTGACATATCTTCTCTTACGTGTAATCTAACAAAAGGGCTTCCTTCCTTGCAAGTTCAGGCTGAGTTCCCAGAGCCCTTCGTTCATCTGGAATACATGACGGATGAGCACGCCTTCTTGGGCCCTACCTCTCCATGCTTCACAGAAATAGTAAGTGTTTAGCTTTTGGGCAAGATAGATGAGCTGCATTGAATAGTAGGGTCAAAACGCAGCTTCCTGCTTGAGACAGTGTTTTCCGTGCCAACCCAGGAAGCTCAAAGCTGTCAGAAAGTTTGATACCCATCAAAAACTGTACTACAAAGAAATATGACAGAAATTTCAGGAAAATGGGTGGAACTGGAAAGGATTACATCAAGTGAGGCGATCCGGATCCAGAAACAGGAGCACTGCATTTTCTCTGCCATGCGTGGATAAAAGTCAGATGGAAGTGTTGGTCGAAGTCGGGAAGCTGGAGATGGGCCTATGAGAAGGTAAAAATGAGGCCTGAAGGGAGAGGGGTGGGGAGGGTAACTGAATGCACACGATCTGAATGCGGAAGGGGACATACTGGGGACAGAAGGGGAGAAGCTGGATGGAGGCAGGGAGAGGAGGGAATGGGTGTGGGCGCGTCAGAGAAAACGAAGTATATCTAAAAATGGCATAAAGAAACCTACATTGCAAGCTAATAAAAAAAGAAAATGAATTTTAAACATCCGAATTGCACTCCTGACAAGCATCTGCCCTCACTCCGGAGGAGTGAAGGAAGGATTGGGCTTGCCAGAACCAGGAACAGGGTGTATTAGAGCTTCAATTTGGACTTCTTTGCTTTAAGAGGAGCTAAATTCCAGGGCCAGTGCTCTCTGGGGTTTTTAATCTTTTAACCCGGGGCCTTCCCTTTCCAAGTCTAAGAGGGGACTGCAGTTTCTGGGCAGGAAGCACTGCCTGTGCTCCCACCCCAGATGGAGAGACTTTCATCTTTCATTGCCTTCCTTAGTCACTAAGTCCTTTTCCTTAACTGCTTGTTGCTGTTACTTGCTCTTGTGATCTTTCTGTCTCTTATCTCCATTATTTCCTCCCTCCTTTCCCTTTTCCTTTATTACTTCTCCCCCCCTTCCCTTGCTCCTTTTTTGATTGCCTGTTTTAGCAAAATGAAACCACAGCATGAGTGAATGAGGCAGATCCAACTGCGGTCAAAGCCATGGGCCTGGAAGGCTTCCGGCCTCCCTTAGTTTCCTCCTGTGTTAGATATTTAGGTCCTTCCTTGCCCACTTAATTTTTTTAAAGTGAAACCAGAGCCTCACCCTTAAAGAGTGTCAGAGTTTATTCTTGAGCCAAATATGAATGGCCATACATGGTGACCAGTTTTTGTGTCAAGTTGACATAAGCAAGATCATCAGAGAGGAAGGAACTTCAATTGAGACAACTGATCTATAAGATTGGGCTGTAGGCAAGCCTGTAGGGAATTTTCTAGTGATTGATATAGAGTTCCCAGCTCACTCTGCACAGTGGCACCCCTGTGTTGGGGAAGTTTATTTTTAGTTATGTTTGAAATTGTTTTATGCACTGTTGGATGAGGGGCTATCCTAGGTCTAAGGCGTTTTGTATTGTTTAGACGTGTTGGATTTCTGTGGGGGTTGTCTAATTGCTAATGATCTGCATGTGCTATCAGTAGAACACCTGAGGGGTTCTGAAAGAATAAATACACCTGAACTCAGATGCTCAGAGTTCCACTGTGAGTATGGCACTGGCCAGGATGGTGGTTCCCTCTGCTGAGGTCTGGAAGGGTTTGCTTTTATGAAATATGCCTCCTTGTCTTCCTTGCTGAGATACCTCAGCAGCAGAAACATACTGCTACACCCCTGGGCTGGTGGTCCTGAGTTCTATACAAAAGCAGGCTGAGCAAGCTGTGAGGAACAAGTCAATAAGCAGCACCCCTCCATGGCCTGTGCATCAGCTCCTGCCTCCAGGTTCCTGCCATGCTTGAGTTCTTGTCCTGGCTTCCTTCAGCGGTAGGATATGTTGTGGAAGTGTAAGCTACATAAATCCTTTCCTCCCGAAGTTACTTTGAGTCATAGTGTTTCATCACAGCCAGCCCTAACCAAGGCACCATGGCCTGGGTACAGGACTCAGCCCCGAATACCATAGTTCAGCCTGGTAACAGTTTCATGGAATGTTTTTAGTATAGTATCAAAATAAAAAAATCTGTAAAACAAAAAGCTTTTCAGATACATTGTTGGGACTTTCAGGTAGATAACAAAGGAGGGGGATGTCTGCTAGAGGCCTCAGGAGTTACATGAAGACATGCTTAGCCTCTGGGTTTGTGGAGGGCGGGGAGGGACATGTTAGTGTACTCCAGAATGTTTCAAAAGATGTTAAGTCAGACACAGAGGTGAACATAAAGTCGCTATTAAGGACACTAAAGATAGCCCAAGATAATTTGGCTCCAGACTTGCAATATCCCAACTCTTCACTTCCGTTCAAGTTAATCGGCCTTGTGGGGTCTTTAACATGGGTGGGCATGGATTTTGTCTCCTCTGGGAACTTCAGTTCATAATTCCAAAGAACTGAACTCTAGTTCTTCAGAGCAAGCCCTCCCTCTTCAGTTCATTTCTGCATCTGTTCTCACATTCGTGGTCTTCTAAAAGCATTCTAAAGGCCCATCAAAAGGACCCCATGTTTTTAGTGCAGATCCACAAGGTTAAATGAAAAGAAATTGTCCTTTTCCATCTGGGATTTCTGGGCAAGTCACATGACCAATCTCTATTGGTCCTCAAATCAGAGTGTCCAAGAGACCTTCTTCCTCCCAGGTGCTTGTTTCTTGATGAGAAAGGCGATGCGATGTCATAAGATATTAGCATCAGGGAGACCTGATGGGATAGAGCTCTGCAGAGAGTGCTTCCCAAGAGGTCTTTGATTTGGGAGTTACATAGTAGCTATTCTCCCAAATTTTGAATGCCATCAAAGGAACAGTGGCTCATTGGTTCTCTAGCGGAACAAAAATGATAGAAGGAACACACATCAGAGGGGGGATTTATTAGACTGCCTTATATACTATGGTCTGGGTAGTTCAACAATGGCTGCCCCACACAGAAGAGGCTGAGAGCCTCATAGCTCCTCAGTCCATGTGACTGGATGCCTCAGTCATCCCAGCATGATCTGAAGGTCTAGGGGAGTCCTGGAGTGCTGTTGGAAAGTGTTGGAAGCCTGAAGAAGATGGATTCTGATATCAATAAGGGACAACATCAGAAGCAGGAATGGCAACAGGATAGATGGACTAGCCAGCGAGAAGTGGTCAGTGAGGCAGAAGGCAAAGCTTTTCCCTCAGACTTCCTGTGATCCTGGCTTCCACGCAAAGATGCCAGCGTGTTTAGGGTGATAAATTGACCAAGAAAAACTCCTCACAGGTGTTTCCAGCAGCCTAGCTCTTAGTTGATTCCAGACCCAGTCAAGTCAACAACCAAGATTAGCTCTCACGCCCGTGCTTCCTGTTGTGCCAAGAAAGCACCTGCTGCTCACTTTATTCACGCATAGCCGTGCAGCAGGCACCATGGCAGTGAGGCTACATGTTCCCACTCTGTGGCAGATGCCCAGGTCCCAGTGCTAAGAAGCAGGCCTGGCCAGGCTTTGTCTCCTGCAGTAACAATCTTAGTAATAAGGAGAAAATGGACACCCAGGGTGGCTGGACTCTAGCAACCAAAAAGAAAAAGGAAATTTGTAAGAGATTAATTCAGAAAGGTAGATCCTTGCCGTTCACAGATCGGCCAATTTGTCTGTGTCCCTTCCCTCCCACCCCCTTTCTTCACTTCCCCATCTGGTACCTTCCTGACACTTTCCCTCTTAGACACAGTTTCAGTATGTACCAATCTGCCTAGGCTGGCAGATTGAACTTCCCAGCATCTCCCAAGTCAGGAATTCCAATAATCAACTCCTTCCCAGACTATTGTGGGGAACGGATCCTTCTAAGAGTAGGGTAGCCCCAGGCACTTGTACCTTATGAGCTGACATCCAAAGGCCACTAGCGGCAGGTGATCAGCTACCCCAGGGGTACAGGCTAGTCACAGCCTCTCCAGTGGGACTGTCTCCCAAGACTGCCCCACATTATCTGCAATATTTCACATGGGTAAGTCTGCTACTACAAGATTCTCATGGCTGAGAAGTGGATAAGGCAGAGGCCCTACCCCTTAAGAGTGTGCCCCTGACCTGGGAGATCCCCATCTTGCTTTGACCCAGGATGAGGGGGTATGACCTCTGAAAATCACTCAGAGATAATCCCGCTTTTCCACTTGAGAGTTGGGGCATGGCCCAGAGGTGTCATTCTGAGGTGTGGGACCCTTCTGGACAGCATGGAATTCATGGTTTGGACCCATTTTATAATCTGGGAGTGATGGGTTGCTATAATCAGAGATTGATTATTCCACTATTATCCAAAGTTGGATTAAAACCAAAACCAAACTTAGCCATCACACTGTATAAGATCCAGGAATAACAAATGAGAGAAAGCAAACATTTGTCTTGCTGAGACCTATTTAATTTTTTTATTGTGATTATACAGTTATACAAGTTTTATTCCGAATGGCACAAATGACATGACTACATTCCTTACAGCTGAAAATATTCCATGGTGTATAAAGTGCAGTCTTCACCCTTTCCCCTGCTGGACATCCAAGATGGCATACACAGATTCCGAATTGAAGGAAGCAGCAGCCCCCTTCTGAGATAGAACAGTAGACAAATATGCTGCCATATTGCACACAAAATGAAGTACAGATTCTCTGCTTCTGTCAAAACTTTAAGTTCTGTTTTGGTTGTTGTTGGCTTTGCATATATGTATGTTCTGTATATACGCAGCCTAACTTCTTTCAACAGTTCAAAAGCGCAATTTCCTATCTTCCCTCCCTCTTTCCAGGTATATGTTCAGCTAGCAAGACTAGAAGGCAAGATCTTAATCTACACAATTTACAATCTCCAGAAGAATGAGGGAAACAGTGGTATAAATAGTTGGGGTACATGTGCCCAGGAAAAGTAGGGCATAGTATCTGTAGGTGCACAGGAGAGATAAGGAACACAGAGCACAGCTTAGGGCAGAGGCTTATGCCCCCATCCTAGGACAGTCAGAGTAGCAGATGTGTGCTTGCTTTCTCTGCCTCTCTGCCTCTTTCTTTGTCTCTCTGTCTCTCTCTCTCAGACACACATTCCTCTCTGTCTCTCTCTCATACACACACACACAAACACACAAACACACACACACACACACACATTCTCTCTGTCTCTGTCTCTCTCTGCCTACACATAATTTCAGATCAGCTGTGGAACCTACTGATTGCCCAGTTAAATAGCTCCTGTTGGTGAGTAATTTGCAATATTCACCATCAGAACTGTTGTCAGCCTGGAGTTCTTACAGTTACACCAATGTGTGAACTTCCCTGAAAAATCTAAGATAGGTCACATAGCTATGAAATATAGTCATTTGAGTTGAGTCTTACATTAAACACTAGACATCCATGCTTTTACAAGCTCAATAAAACATTGGTGGCTAGACTAAATACATTCACCAATACATACAAGAAAGACTTAGAACAGCAGGTGGTCCTGAGTAACTGCCACAGGCCATTTACTGTACTCTTACGAGGTGCTAGCTAAGGTAAATTTAATTAAGTCAATGTCTGTATTTTTTAATACTATGGAAATAACAACTGTAACCAGTAACCGGTGATATGTGGTATTTTAATTATTCATTAATATTTTCCTTTATAAAAATGAATGCTTTAGCCTTAATGGATTTACTTTGATATTAATTCTTTTAGGAATGAATTCTTCCAGTTGGCTTTATAATTCCTCCCCTCTACAGGGGAGAACCCTTGCCCCCTCCCTCCTTTGGCTTCCTTCTGGTGGTCTCAGACATTACTTAGCTTGAAGATAACTATAATCCGTATTTCATGCCCTCCTCTTCTTCCCCCTTCTACCCCCCTTTTCCTTCTCCTTGTCCTCTCCTATCCACCTCTGTCCTCTTGGATTCTGCCTAAGGATTCTTAACCACTGGACTTGGATCTCGCCAGGTTCTACAAGGTTATCTCATTTGAGGATAGTCAACTTAATGACACATTCAAGGGCCCCATTTCCAAGTAAGGTCACATTCCTAGGCTCTAGGACCTGGGACATGGATATATCTTTTCAGGGGGCCCCTCCAATCCATACCCATCTTAGATACCTGACAGTAAACTTTGATTATTGTCCCAGAGACAAATGAAAGGTGAACTTTGAGAAGCTGACCATCACAATTGTCATTAGTCTCAATAGATTTTTATGGTTGAACCTTAGGAAAAACATAAAAAGAAAGGTTAAGTACAAAATAGAAGACAAAAGCATCGAGGAGGATCTGGCGAGGTAGTTCTGTCAGTAAAGTGCTTCAGATCCCAAGTGACCCATAGCACATGTCAAAAAAAGCTGGCGTGGTACCAGAGGCAGGCAGATCCCTGGGACTAGTTGGCCAGCCAGCCTATCCTGCTTCGTGGGTTCCATAGTGCCTGGGGAACAGTATCTAAGGATATTCTCTGACCTATGTGCACACATGTGCATACACACACACAGAGGGAGAGAGAGAGAGAGAGAAAGAGAGAGGGACCGCGCACATGTATTCACATGGTGAGTGTGTGAGTATATGCTTGTGTATGTGAGTAGGTAAATGTTCGGGGCCGATGAGATGGCTCAGTGGCTAAAAGAGCTTGCTACCAAATCTACTTACCTGAGTTCAAACCCTAGGACCCACATGGTGGAAGGAGAGAACCATTTTCACTAAGTTATTCACACACACACACACACACACACACACTACCAAGGTGTGGCATACACCCTCCCACAAATTACTGTGTTTATTTTTTAAATTTAAGAATGCAAAGCAAGAAAGATTGAGATTAAAAATGGAAATACTTTTGTCGGCCAAAAATGTGTTTGTGTCGACGTATAGTACTAGAGAGCAGCTTTATATATTTATGTAGCAATTCAATAGGAGACAAAAGTGTGGTCCGTATCAATGGGGCTTTTCTGCTTTAAACTGGCAAGGCTTCATGTGTAAGCTGACCAGTTTTCACAGTTACTTAGGGCTGTTTAAATTGGGAGAACTTCTGACAGCTGCCGCACCAGTCCATCCCTTTTCATTAATTTTAATACACAAGAGTCTATACTGTGCTGTGTGCTGAGAAGCAGGGTCCACAGCCATGACTTGAAATCGTGATAAACAGAGTTAGTTCTCCTGCAGATATTTCTAAATATTATTGCAGGCATCACAAATGCCCCTTTAAATAATGTGCTTACAGGGTTTCTTGTCACTGGAAACATTAAGAGAAAAGTTTGAAAGCCTTATATAAAATGCTGAGACGAGAGCCCTTGGGTAGACTTTTCCAATTTGAATTCTTACCTGTCAGTAGGTACAAGATATTGTCTGTCTGTCTCTCTCTCTCAATCTCTCTCTCTCTCTCTCTCTCTGTGTATGTGTGTGTTTTAGTGTAAGTGAAGTGTGTATATGTGCCTGTGTGTGAGTGTGGAGGCCAGAGGTCAATGTCTGGTGTCTTCTTCAATTGATCTCCACCCTTTCCCTTTCCCCTTTCCCTTTCCCTTTCTCCTTTCCCTTTCTCCTTTCCCTTTCCCTTTCCCTTTCCCCTTTCCCTTTCCCTTTTCCCTTTCCTTTTCCCCTTTCCCTTTCCCCTTTCCCTTTCCCTTTCCCCTTTCCCTTTCCCTTTCCCCTTTCCCTTTCCCTTTCCCCTTTCCCTTTCCCTTTCCCCTTTCCCTTTCCCCTTTCCCCTTTCCCTTTCCCTTTCCCTTTCCCTTCTTTCCCTTCCTTCCTTCCTTTGTGTGGCAAGGTTTCTTGCTGAGCCTGGGGCTCTTCTGATTGGTCATACAGGCTGGCCATTGAGCTCCAGGAATTGAGCTCTGCCTGTCTCTGCTCCACACTGTTATGTGCTTCTGTTATGCAAATGCTGGGCATCAAACTCAGGTCCTCATGCTTGGACAGAGGCACTGTTCTAACCTAGCCTTCTCCCAGCCCAGATACAGAATCCTCAACGCCTTTCTTTTACTCAAACACATCTCCTCCAGCCTGTAGTGATAGCAATTTCTTTTACTTTGCTTTTATGGAATCTTGCAGT
Organism: Cricetomys ansorgei; assembly: GCA_026225945.1. NCBI lineage: Eukaryota > Metazoa > Chordata > Mammalia > Rodentia > Nesomyidae > Cricetomys > Cricetomys ansorgei. Next base: position 1,833,674 of record JAMJFZ010001228.1, read on the forward strand.
GGTGAAGTTGTCTTTCATCTGTGCACTGGCCATGTTGAGCCTCCTCTGGTTATCAGGGCTCCCTGTAAACCAGTTAGTTCTTTCTTCCTGAAACACCAGCCTTCCCCTGTCTGCATCTCCCAGATCATCTCTTCTACTATTCTCCTGTAGCATTCATTACAAAGCTGTGATTGGATGAAGCAGAAACTCACTACCAGCTCAAATCCAGAATGAGGGCAAGTTGCCTCCAGGTCCCAGGGGTCCCCCATAGTCAGTGCAATGCAAAGGTGCCTTTTGGTAACTGACCAGGCCATCTCTGGCGACACTTTTCTTTCTTCACTGTCTGTTCCTTTGTCTGAAAATCATTTTTCTTTTCTCTCTTTTTTTTTTTTTCCTCCATTGCTCTCTAAAAGTAGCGTCCCTTCCATGATCCGTTGAGCCTCAGAGGCTCATATTTAAAAATTTAAAACACACAGTGTCCTGCGTTTGGTACTGTTTTGAAGGTCTTAGAGTTTTGGAGACCTGGAGGCTGGTCCTTAGTCATTAACTGCAAATCTTTGAAGTTAAGCTCACCCTTGTTCCATTCCTCTGTTGTTTCCTGCTCCTCCTTGATGTATCAAGTCTCCCAAGCACCCAGCAGCCACACCGTTTCCACTTCAGTGGCTGAAATCTCTCTGAAACCGTGAGGCAAATGAACCTCCCCTCTCATCAGCTGTGTCTCTCATATCAACAGGAAAGTAATGGGTGCAGTGTGTTAGTTATTTTTCATGATATCTGATAAGCAGCAGTTTTTGTGTTGTGTGCTGTTACTGCTTGGCTGTGTCACTGACGCTACAACAATGGTAGAGACTAACATGCTTACACTGAGATAGGCTCAGCACTGCCACGCACCCTGAGCTTCCCACCTATGAGAGAAGATGCAATCCCCACTGTGCAGCATGCTGTGACGAATAAATGGGTAAGGAATCTTCGGGAAGGAAGGCAAACCCTGGAAAGGAAATCCTCTGGAAATAAAGTACAGATCACCAATAGCCAAACACTACTAATGGCAGTCCACAGTATGTCTGACCTATTTTTGATATACAACAATTAGGCACAAGAAAACCAACTTTATTTCCTCTTTCCATTGCCAGAATAATACCTCGACTTCAAAGAAAACTGGGTGGTGTGTGTTATGTGCATGTGTTTGTGTGTGGTGTATGTGTATTGTGTGCATGTGTGTTGTGTGCACGTGAGTGATGGTATATGTGTGTTGTGAACATGTGTGTGGTGTATGTGTATTATGTGCATGTGTATGTGTGGTATGTGGGTTTTATGCCTGTGTATGTGTGGTATACGTGTGTTGTATGCCTGTGTATGTGTGGTGTATGTGTGTTACTGTGTGCATGTGTATGTGAGACAGCAGGCATGCAGATGTCAGTGGACAACCTCAGGTGTTGATCTTTACCTTTCATCTTGTTTGAGGCAGGGTCTCCCATTCATTTCTGTGTACATCAGATTATCTGGTTCTCCAGCTTCCAGAGATTCCCTTGACTCTGCCTCCCACCTTACTGTAGGAATGCTGGAATTAAAAATACATGCTCCACTCCCAGATTTGTGGATTCAGGGCATCCAAAATAAAAATCCACATGCTTGCATGACAAGTACTATATCCACTGAGTCATCTTCCTAGCTCCCTTTAAGATCATTTAGAATGGTCATATCTCATATTCAATACCCTCAACACCTTCTCTTCCCATTTAAAAACAACACACACTTTGTCCCTTATGGTTGTTTATCCAGCTCTATAGAAATCAGTCTCAATGGTTCCTTCTTGGGGCATCTTTTCATATTTGTGCTCAACTGACCTTTTCTGTGTTTAAAATGGAACGGCATATCCAATGGTATCTGAAACCATTTCCAGAACAGCCTTTTTATAAAGTATCTTCTCCATGTAATTCATTCAGTTGAGTGGCAAAAGGTGCCTTTGCCTATTAGACTGTTCTTTCTCACTTACCCTCATGTCCTCTGACAGCTCAGGGACTCCTGCCTTTTGGTGTGCTCATTCTAAAAACGAGCTTACAGAAAAGGAACTGGGCATTCTGGGGAATTAAGTTACAAAGTGTTCTTGCTGCTGGGTAATATTTGGGCAGGTTACCGAGAACACAGTATCCCAATTTAAATATGGCAAACCTTTGCATTTTTGATGACAGTTTTCCAGAAGGGAGTTTCAAGGTCTGTTTTAATATACATCTGTGCATTATGGTAGTTTTCTCATCTATATTAGAAGTGCTTAATATAATTTGCATGAAATACTGCATGGAATAGCCTTGGCCTTGTGACTAATAAATCTTATATGTAATTTTTATTGGGAGAGTCTAATGAGATCTATGGCAGAAGAAGCAAGCTAGATGCAATTTCACAGTAGCAGCACTGCGATGTGGGTGATATGAGAATCTTCAGAAGAGTTCTACCAGGAAAAGGTACCACTCTGGGTCAGCTCATGGAGTACAGCTGTGGTCAGGACAGTGAATCTGCCAGTCCAGGGCAAGGGGAGTGCTTCCTACAAAGATGGACAGCAAGACTAGGGCTTTTTTTTCTGGAAGACATTCTGCCACTAGGCTCTGATATCAAAGCAGAGACAGGCCTGATTCCACAGGGAAAGGAATGGTGTTGATTCTCCCCTCACATCAGAGCCAAGTGTTCTGTAAGATGAATTCAGGCTTGCCAGGAAAGAGACTCACAGAATACTTGGGAGAAATGTAGCACCCATTATGAAAAATTTTTACTGTGATGATTTCAGTGCTTCAAAGGGGAACCCAAGGGCTGTGAGGAAAGCCCAGTTGGTACAGCGTTTGCTACACAAGTATGAGGACCTGAGTTGTGGCTTCTAGAACTAACATGAAAAAGGCTGGGTGGTGAGGAGCCCACTGATAGTCGTATCACTGTGGAGGCAGAGTCAGGGCACCCCTAGAGCTTGCTGGTCAGCCAGTCTGGATAAATTGGTGAGCTCCAGGTTTATGTCTCAAAAAATATGATGGACAGCAATTGAAGAATGCTCCTGATGTTGATCTCTGGCCTTCACTGGCATGCATACACATGCTGTGGGTTCAGTTGATATACTGGCATCCGCCCTCCTCCGCCATGATGGTCAGTGTTAACTGTCACCTTGACAGGATATAATCACCAGGGAGATAGGCCTCAAGGCATGTCCATGGAGGATTATCATTCTTATGTTTGTTGATTAGGAAAGTCCAATCTTAATTGTGGGTAGGACCATTCCTAGGGCAGCAAATCCTAGATGGTCCAAGACGGGGGAACTGAGCTGAACAGTGGCATGCATTCATGCTCTCTTCTGATGATGGCTTTGGTAGGACTAGTTGTATCAGACTCCTGTTGCTTGGGTTTCTCCACATGGAGGATGGTACCTGAAGCCAGGAATTCAAACAAATTATTTCTTCCGTAACTTTCTTTTCTGACAGAGAGTGTTTTATTACTGTAAGAGAAACGAGACCAAGACACCTGCAGGATCTCAGAGTGGGGCTCTGTTTCAACCCTGTAAGAGGGGGTAATTTGGACACAGGTCTGCACAGGAACTCACTCCCCTAAAGATGATGGTAGAGATCAAGGTGACTTTGCTACAAGACAAGAAATACCCAAGGTTACCAGCAAAGCCACCAGGATCCCAGGCACAATTTAACCTTCTAGCCCACAGTAACATGTTGCTAAGTATTTCATTTCATATCACAGGGGGAATGACAGAAGCATTCCATTTTATTATTTCAAAGTCTGCTTCTAAAGCATTTCTCTTCTCTGAGGTCTGCCAGACCTTGGTTATGCATTCTCACAGTGATTCAAAGTTTGGATCCATGGGGCTGGATGGATGGCTTAGCAGGAAGGAGCACTTGCTGCACTTACAGAAGACCATGTTAGGTGTCTCACAGCTGTCTGTAATTCTAGCTACAGAGGACCTGCTGCCTTCTTCTGGCCTCTGTGGACACTACACATGTGCACATATAACCACATATAGGGGTGCACGTGTGCACGCACACACATATGCACACACACACATACATACATGAACATGCAATTAAAAATACAGCAATAAATAGAAAGCTTCAAAGTCTCAATCCTGTCTCCATGGAGCTGACATCGAGACTGAGGATTTGCTTTAGGTCACCTTTCTGGTGACTTCTTTGATGAATTCAGATGTCTTTCTCCTCAGATCATTTAAGTTTTTTAAAAAAATTTTGAGGTTCATCTAATAAAACAATATGTAGAATTTCTACAAAGAAATAATACTATTTGTTGATTCACTAGTTTGCAAGTTTGGGTTAGTAACTACCAAACCCTGTGTCCAAGAGTTTTAATATCTCCTAATTACTTTATAACATAAGACCTGTGGTATGAATGTGACAGTTCCAGCTTTTACATTGTAATGATGTGCCATGTCCATTCTGGTTCCAGGCCGCTCAGCCCACGGAACCCTCCCATCTGCACCGCTACTCCTTCCTTTGATTAACACAGGTCCACTCTATTCTTGGATGGCCCATTTCATAAGGGACTTTCCCTTGACTTCTGCATCTGAATGGAAGGAGTTTTGTGAGATGTTCTGATGCATTTGACCTTACAAAGTCCAATCTAGTGGTTTACTTCTTTGTGTGGGTGTAGGGGGCTGTGGTTGTGGTGGGAGCTAGTGGTATGTATGTGGTTGTAGGTGTGCTTGTGCACAGTGCATGTGTAGAGATCAGATGACAGCTTTGGTTATCAGTCCTCAAGCACTTGTTTGAGACATCTTTAATGGCCTGGAACTTCATGTAGGCCTAGCTTCCTTGCCAGTGACTTTTCAGGGATTCTCCTGTCTATATCTCCAACCCTAGCTAGCTGGGATGACAGGCACAGAAAACTGCTGGGCCCGAGCATCCAAACTAAGATCCCCATGCTTGCAAGACAAACCCTTTATAGACGAACCATCCCCTAGCCCTCGATTTGCTTCTTGTTTCCTTTTGGTTACTTATTGCCTTTGGGCTTTCCCTCATAGATTAGATGACTTACACAGCAATAGACTCTTGTGGCAGATGGATGAAGTTGTTATTTATTAATTCTATTCATTTTGTAGTCTGGGTTAGATAGAAGTCTCAGAAGAGGTAGTAGAAGTAATTGTTTGAACTTATTTTTTATTTTCAGTGTGTGTGTGTGTGTGTGTGTGTGTGCGCGCGCGCGCGCGCATATATAAGCCTGCAATGGTGTACTACCTCAGTGTGAAAGATGAATATAATTTATGTGTGCTTATAAACAGCAGCAGTTCCCTGGGTATCCCAGATCCAGTTTATAGAGTCGAAGTAGGCTTGCTTTTATTTGTAATTAAAACTGCAGGAATTTTTTTATTAACTATTGCTCACACTTCAGTGCTTCTCTGAATATTTCGAAGGCCTCTGGTGGTGGCTGCTGGGCAGGTGCAGATGAACTTGAAATAATGTGCGTGTATAAGCACATTTTTGATAACTGAGAGCTTTCCTATGCTAAACTGAAGTTCAAACAACTTGGAACGAATAGGCAGAACCAACCAGATCTCAAAAGTGCTGCTGGGTGTAGGATTTGGACAAGGTCAGACTGACTTTATTGCTCCATGGCTTGGTGGTTTCCACTTAAATCTTCAATAAAATAAGCATGATGTCTAATTTCTCCCTGGGAAGCTCTGTTCCACACACCCCTATCTCTGATATAACATTCATGAGTTTAGCTTCCAGAAAGAGCTGGTTGGTTTGAATGTGGGACCATAAGAGCATCCATGGGCTCCAAGGTGAGCAACAGCTTTGGTAATTACCTCATTAGAGAAGCTGGCTTTCTGATAGAGAGGCTGCAGGCTCAGTTCTACGTTCAGAATTGAACCTGGTTCTCTATGGAAAAGCTCCAGGCCAAGTTCTCATCCCTGGAGCCTGGGGTTGTGTATTTGTGGTTTAATGTATACATCATAGGGATGTTATCCAGGATAGCTAAGGAGGCGATGATCACTGGATGATATTCTCACCATTTCCAGAGGCTAAAATAGTCTCTATCAAACAGAAGCAACTGGAAAAAGTGTTTCCTCTCTTTGGTCTGGAAAGATACTATTTGGACATGCTCTGTGACATACACACAGACAGCTGCTCACTTCCTCTGGGCATAAGGGTCTCTGCATAGCACCTTCCTTTCTATGAGTAAGTTTTCCTCTCTTACATTTTGGATCCTGACAGAGACGACTTTATAGATTCCCTGCAGCCGATTATGTCTCGCAGGTAACTAATTTTCCCTTACAAGTTGTGTACCCCATTGTAGAGGTTTACTTTTAGATACGTATGAGACAATTGTTTTATGCACTGTTTGGTGAGGGGCTGCCTAGTTCTTGACGTTTTGTATTGTCTAAGTGGTTGGATTGACGTGCGGGATATTTGATTGCTTATGATCTGCATGTGCTATTGGTGGAATATCTCAGGAGTTCTGTATCAGTAAAACACCTGAATTCAGGTGTTCTGGTTTCTACTGTCCAGTATGGTGCTGGCCATGATAGTGGCTTACTCTGCTGAGCCCTGGCAGGGATTGCACATATAAACATGCCTCTCTGTCCTTCTTGGTGAGCCCACACAGCAGCATAATGCTACAACATCCATTTAAAATTATCCCCTCATTAGGGCATCACTTCCTTCCTGTCTGTCTTCTCGTTCTCAGAAACCTGTACAGCTCATGAGAACCGGCTCCTGTCCTTTCAGCTCACCAAGTTATCCTCAGTACTTAGTTAATAAATGTCCTTAATGGACATTCAATGAATGAGTGATGAAGGAATGAATGAAGTCTGATGCTTTTAAGCTCCTTCTACTCTTCACAGTGTCATGGTTTGAATGTGAATTTCCCCCGCAGGCTCATGTGTTTGAATGCTTGGTCCCCAGCTGGTGGTGCTGTTTGAGAAAGACGTGGAACCTTCAGGAGGTGGAGTTTTGCTGGAGGAAAGCAGTCACTGGGAAATGCCTTCAAGTTTCAGTCTGGCGCAGCAGCTTCCTGTTCATCCTCTGTTTCCTGTCTGTAGAGGAATGAGCAATGTGTTCATCTCCCACCTCCCTTCTCATATTGTGAACCAAACAAGCATTTCCTCCCTTAAATTGCTTCTTGTCAGAGATCTGGTTACAGCAATGAGAAAATTAACTAATGCACAAAACGACTAGTAGAATCGTGTTTCTCAACCTGTGGGTCGTGACCCCTTTGGGCATCAAATGACCCTATCAAAAGGGTCACCTAAAACCATCTGCATATCAGATATTTATATTACCATTCATAACAGTTATGAAGTAGCAAGAGCAGCTGGCAATCTCTAGGATGCTGCTCATCTCCTTTTCTCTAGTGCTGGGGTTACAGGTGCTGTTGCTACATCCAGCTTATTACGTGTGTTCTAGAGATCTGAACTCAATTCCACGTGCTTGTGTGGATGAGCAGTTAATCACTGGAGCCACCTCCCCAGCTTTGTTTGTTTGTTTGTTTTGTTTTGTTTTGTAAATGGAGAACACAAGGGAAACCCATTCATCTTTGTCATTTGAGAGTCATGGTGGTGCTTGGGGTTAATCTTCAGAACTAGAGCTTCTGGGACTTAAAGTCCTTAAAGTCCTTATGTGTCACCTGGGGACCTTGTTAAAACCCAGACCCCTGGACTGTATTCCCGAGAAACTGAGAGGCTGATAAGCTGCACTCCTCTCAGCCTTATTCAGAGGCAAAGCTGGGCCACACCCCAAGTGCCTTTACTGTGCATGATTGATACTGTCCCTCAAGTCCTTTGCACAGATGATTTTCTCAAGATTTGATTCTTTTCCCTAAGGGTTGAATGCAGACAATGTACTGGTTGATCCAGATTTTTGGTCAATTATATCCCAGACAGTAAAACAAAGTAGATCTGTTCCCAGAATTCTCAGTCTATAGCACAAAATTTACTTACTGAATTGTAACTCTTCTGTTTTAATTTTATTTTACTACAAATAATATGCTTGCACACCCTGAGAAGTACACGAAATAGAGAGGGAGGAAGTAGTTGAACCTGGCGTCTTACATTTGCTAATAGTTCCAGTTGTTTAGTATGTGAGGATTCAGACTTACATAAATCTTGTCATATGTCTGTGCATGCCCCCAAAATACACAGCAAGAAAAATCCCACGAACTTTCTACCCTTCAGTTATCATAAAGGCTGGAAGCATTTAGAGCCCCGAGCCTCTTCCCCCAGCCTTAGGTGGAATCCAGTTTGCACACATCTGTAGTTCAAGGCAGGTCAACTCAGAAAATCATTCCCCCCTCGCCAAGGATGATTCAAAGGACATGGGAAGGGAAGACTGGGAGGTCATTATTATTTTGAACTGAGAAAGATATGCACTCAGGGATTCATAGGCACTGTAGGTAAGCTTTATTAATTCTTCTGTTAGAGCAGCAGAGTGTGAAATAATGCCTTTTGACCAATGCAGAGGTACAGCGTGCAGTCCTGCTGCACATTTGCTGAAGGTTATGTGGAAATTTCTTTTGCAGCAGGCACCAGTGGCATATTATGGTAATAGACTTCTATCATTACCCGTGGACCTCCATTATTGACGAGACAGCTCTTAATAGTGTGGCTGCATCATCTGGATATTGAGAACACTGGGATTTATTTCCTGTGGCCCAAGTTACTTTACCATTAGGATTTCTTATAAAGCTTGTTTAATGAAATAATTAGAAACAAATTGCTAGCATCCGCATTGGCAGATAAGCTCCTTAACAAATCACCACTCCACAACCATTCTGGATTGAACTTCTGGAAAAATACCCTTATAGACTCCTGTCAGGAAGGATGAAGACCATATAGGCTTTAAACTTAATACTGGGTAATCTTCTGATGGTGGTTGAGCTGAACTTAATAAGCTTAGGCTCTGCAATTAAGATGTTCGGAAATGGGGTGAGACAGAGTGGGGGGAGGTTTCCTTGTGTATAATTAATTTCCTAGGTGGCAGGTGCTGTTGTCTCTGGCTAGGGAATGCTCTACTACTGCTGGATCCTGTCCAAGTCTGAGGGACAGAGGGTTGGTTCATTATACGCCCTGCTCCTCATCCCCACACCCACCTGTGACCTCCCCATGGCAGAAGAAGCAATTGAATGCTAAACGTGGCAGACAGGAGCTAAGGAGTTGAAGCTGCTGATGCTGTAAGAGTTTTCGTAAGAGTACGGATTGTGGCCAGCAAGATTGCAGCCTGAGTTTGAGCCCCAAAAGCCAGAACCAACTCCCCAAAGTTGCCCTCTGTCTTCCACACGCGTGCTATGGCATACACACTCCCACACTCATAACAAACATACAAGCGCGTGCACACACACAAACACACACACACACACCGTTTCACTACTAATAATAACAATAGAACCAAGTTGTTTAGTGTCTATAATTTACTACTAGTGTGTGAAGTCTGTATTAGTTACTTGTCTCATACTGAGGCAAGATAATACTTGGCATTTCAAGAGCTGTTGGCTCTTCATTTGTAAATTCACTCATTCATTTGAGATGCTGGCAGAGTATCCCTTGTGCTCCTTCTACCACCCACTCCTCCTCTGTTGTCTCCCTGGGCAGCCAGGTACCTGCTAGGTTCTGGAATTACCAGACAGTTGGAGCCTTCACTGACTTCATGGTCCTGGTCTTCTAGATACCATATCTGGCTTCCCTCCTGTGCTTCTTGTATTCATTTGCATACCCTTTAAAATATAAAATATAATAAAAAACCTTCAGGTTTATATGTGCGTAGTTCTCCAAATGTCTGTGTGGGATGCATGTGTGCATACGTCTCATGTATGTGGACCCCATTGTCTATGCAGGTACATGAGGAGCCCGAGGCTGATGTCAGGGGACTTTCTATATCTCTTGCTACCTTATTCATTGAAGTGGAGCCTCTCACTTGAACCCAGAACTGGATCACACAAGCTAGCCTCATTAGCCTGCTAGTGTGGAGGATCCAGTCTGCATCGTCTGAACCCTGGAACTGCGGGCTTGCTGCCACTCCCACTTATGAGGTGCTGGGATCGGAACTCTGGTCCTCATGCTTGTGTGGTGAGGGCTTTACTCATTGAGCCTTCTCACTAGTTACTATTAGCCATTTCTTTCTCCAGACATTTTCTTTAATTAATTAATCAATAATTTAATAATTTCCTGCATATGTATCTATACACATTTTATTTTATTTGTTATCATCCTTAGTGTGAGGGAAGCGTGTGAGCCGCGACACATGCATAGATATCAGAAGGTGACTTGGAGGAGCCACTCCCTCCTTCCGCCATGTAGGTCCCAGGATCAGACTCAGGTCATCAGGCTTGGTGGTTGAAGCCTTTACTCAATGAGTCATCTCACCCAACCTTTTCAGAGACTTAAATGCAGCTGTGGATCCCCCATTTCTGCAGCCAGTGCTCATGATAACCAGCCCTTCTGACAGCCTCCCTTCTCTGAACTCCCCATGTAAGAGCATCACTTTACCTTCAAGGCCCACCTCCAATCTCATCTCCCTTGCCACAGTCAGGATGTCCTTTTATCTCTAATTACATTTATATTTCTTCACTAGATCTTAACGTTTAGCTTTTAAAAGCTGTATTTGTTTTTATGTGTGTGAATGCTTGCTCACGTGCATGTATGTGTACCATGTGTATGATTAGCGCCCACAGAGACTAGCAGATGTCAGGTTGCTTAGAACTGGACTCCCTGAGTTCTGGGAACGGAACTTGGGTCCTCTGCAAGAATAGCAAGTGCAACTAACTTCTGAGCCATCTCTCCAGCCTCATTGTTAGGCTTTAAATGTGTGCAAATAGCTTTCACTAAATTGTATGATCAAATGAAAGATGGGGACCTTAGATTAATTTCAATTTTTGTTCCTCACAAAATTTGCTGAGCTTAAATTCTGCATATTTCAATGTAGGCTTCTACAGAGGCATGTGCTGTAGTTGTACAGCTCAATACAATGAACAGGGAAGAGCTGGCCACATGAAAGGAGGAAGAAGAGCTGAGATATGGAGACAGAAATGAGCTAGGAGGCCACAGTAGCACCTCAGGAGAGAAAGCATTTTGAGGAGGAAGCGACTCCTCAAAGTTCAGAATGTATTTGGGTATATATTTTCAGAATGTATTTGGGTATGTGTATGTGTATGTGTATGTGTATGTGTATGTGTATGTGTATATGTATATGTATATGTATATGTATTTGGGTATATATTTTCAAAATGGCCAGAGGATACAGTATACATTTTATATACCAGATTGTATATGAGAGAACCCTCCCTGCCATTCAGATACAAGGCATGCCTATTGGGTGCTTAGTACTGCCAGACACTATAGATTGTGTTCTGGTGATTATTTTAAACATCATGAACTTAATTTTGAATGTGGGCTTCATGGCAACTTGTCTATCTATTCTAACCACCCAAACAGTATAATACCTTAAAAAAATTTACTTATATTTTAAACATGGTTAAGACATTTAACAACATTTTCTGTAATTCACATGCACACACACACACGGGTATGTAGAATCCAGAATCCGTGTCATTTTATCTGGCATTGACGATCATGTGGTATTCATTTGTATTGGATTCTAGAAATATACATAATCAACCTGATAGAAGACTTACTGAGTAAAAATGCTTGCTGCCAAGCCTGAGGACTGGGGTTTGATCCATGGAACCTACATGGTGGAAGAAAGAACTGATTATTGCAAATTGTCCTCTGACCTCCATATTCAGGACATGGCAAATGCAACCCCAACTCACATGCACACAAAATAGATAGGTAGACAGACAAATAGGTAGATAGACAGATTTGTTATAAGTATCTGGGTAGCTAGCTAGATGATAGATAGATAGATAGGAAGATAGATAGGAAGATAGAATGATAGACACCCATGATACACTCATGTCTGACTGTATCTTCTAACTTAGGGATGTCGCTATGGAGCAGGGGCAACTTTTATTCTCCTCTCACATATCTTTTGATGAGATGCTTCAGTATGCACATTATTTGCAAATGACAGCTTGAAAGAATCTTGTTAAAAAGAGGGAAGAGTGATTTTCAGTCCCTGACTGATGCTTATTGTAGTAAAGTTTCATAAAAAAAAAAAAAAAAACCCGTTAGACTTTTCTGTTCTAGGCACTAGAGGTCTTAGATGATTGGACATAATCCCCTCTCTTGGACTACCTATAGATGTGTAAACCTCCTGATGTTCTCCTACCAGAGATAACTCTGTGTGTGTGTGTGTGTGTGTGTGTGTGTGTGTGTGTGTGTGTGTTGTTGTTGTTGTTCCTGTTCCTCAGACAATATCCATTTTTGTCTTTGAGACAGGCTCTCTCAATAGCCTGTTACTCACTAATTAGGCTAACTTGGCTGGCCATTGATCTCCAAGGAGCCACTTGTCTCTGTCTCTCTGGTGCTGGAATTACAAGTGCACACTACCACACCCAGCTTTGGTCATAGGCTTTCAGATTAAACTCAGGTCCTCGTGGTTGTGAGGCAAGCACTTTACTGGCTGAGCCATCACTCAACTCACCTAGTGGAGGAGACCTTATATTGAGCAAAATAGTTACGTTCACTGAGTGGGTGACTGAGGAACCATGTCTCCCAGCAGTGTCCCTGTGGTCTACAGGCATGTTCTGTGTTGGACAGCTCACAGGAGTGAAGCTCATTTGTTACTTTCAAGTCAATAAGCATCTTATACATCCCAAGACCTGAAACACCTTCTTTGTCAAATACCATAATTTCTAAGTGAAGAATTAAGCAAAATAAAATATATAATCTTTAAGTCTTACATAGGATTTATTTGAAGGAGAGAGGTAAAACCAAAGAGCCTATTTTGATGATCAGACATTTTAAAAAATGCCAAAATTACATTAGCCCAACTTTTTAAAGTGACTTCATTAACTCCCTGCAATTGCACACACATTAATAGGGTTTTTATTATTAATTCTTCTCATTTGTTTATACTTGGCTTTGAAAGGGGTCTTATTATTTCCTAGAGTCTAGCTATGCATTGATGAGTCTCATTAGGCGTAATGGAATCTGGCAATTTGTCACTCCGATGAAAACCCTTTTCCATGTAACCTTCATTTAGCCTGTATATCTGGAGGCACCTCCTTGGCATCAATCAAAAGCACAGTGTAATTCCCCAGATTTCTCAGTAACAGAATCTCTGTGTGGTGAAGCACACTCTTCCTGTTACCTATGTATCCATGAAGACGCAATTCTTTGGATTCAAGTAAAGTTGTTAAGAGCATGTTGTTTCACTAAATGTTATCTCACCTTTTCTATGGTTTCTTTCCCAAGCCTTTTCTGGTCCTGTTTCCTCACTGAAGCCTTGTTCTGTTTGGGGGGAGGGGAACTATGAGAAATGAATGCTCTTTGCAAATGCTAAGAGCATTTGTGAACGGAACCTTAGCCACCTATGGTCTCCCAGGCTTCGCCCTTTGTGACTAATAGGATTGAAATCGCATCAAGGTCTGCATAGACATCACAGAAGCATAGCAGTTAAGCCTTAAGTGGATTTGAGTGTCATCTGATCTCCCAGATGAAATTCAAAACACTGTTTAAAGATTCTAAGCAGTGATGCCCCAGCTGAGTTGGCTGCCTTTGACCCAACCAACCTGTCTCTGCTAAGGCAGATGGAATAAGAATAAGTTTCAAAAAACACTTTAGTTTTAAGTTAAAAAATGATATTATTGTGTATGTGTGTGATGTATGAGGTGAGTGTCTTGGCACAGCTGTGGGGGTCGGAGCACAACTTGATGGGTCCCGTTCTTCCCCTCCACCATGTGGGGCCCAGGTATTGCACTCAAGTCTCGTCCGCCTTGGTTGGCAGATGCCTTTATCTGCCGAGCCATCTCTTAACATCTCTTAATGTTTATGAAAACAAACATTCCATTTTTAAAGATTCATTTATCTTTTCGTTAGAATGTATGTATGTGACACCATAGTGTGTCTGGTTTCCACAGTGACCAGAAAATGCTATTGGATCCCCTGGAACTGGAGCTACATACAGGTGGTTGTGACCTGCTCTATTTGTGCTGGGATCTGAACCCAGGTCCTCTGCAAGAGCAGTAAGTGCTTTCAACCACTGAGCTGTCTCTCCAGCCTCTGAACAAAGCAGGCTAAAGGAAGATACAGACACTAGCTATCTCTCTAGTCCATTCTCTGTTTTTAGGAACCTTGTTTCCTACTAAAAAAAATAAACCAAGAGAAAACATTCGAGTTCTGTTTAAGCCTCTCAAGGGTTCGGAAGGCCTGATGTGCAGGGTGCTATTGATCTGGTGTTTGCGGTCCAGGGGCCTTGTGCTGCCTCTGTCCTTTTGATTTAAAGTCTGAGCCTTTAAGGCTGAGCCACCTCTCAGCCTGGCTCTTGCTTCTTTTGAAGGTTGTTTTCTTTTCGTTGGAATTGACTTCGCCTTCTTCCATACTTCAGCCTAGCCCTGTGCTTGCAAGCTTCACAGGAGGTGCTGGCAAGCGGGCTGATTCTTCTGGAGGGAACCAAGTGGGAGTCAGAGCATGGCCCTTGTTGCTTCAGCACTCGGATCCAGCAGGCCAGGCTGATATTCTCGGACTGGAGGAACACTTGCTCTTTTCTTTGCACTCTCCTCTCCTTTCTGAGCACTGAGAGTCACTTACTCTGCCTGCTGCCATCAAGGATTTGCTGTTTTCAGAGCTTTCCTCTCAAAACCTTGGAATCTGCATTGTAACTCAGCTTTTCACATTTAGCTCTTTTTCTTAATTTTTGTTTTGTTTTGGTTGTTGTTGTTGTGGTGGTTGTGAGATATGGTTTCACTGTGTAGCCCAAGTGGGCCTCAAACTCACATTAATCTATCATTTAAAAAAATGTATGAGTGTCTTGCCCACAGGTATGCCTATAAACAGATGCATGGCAGTGTCCACAAAGGCCAGAAGAGAACGTCAGATGTTCTGGAACCGCAGTAACAGAAAATTATGAGCCACCATATGAGTGCTGGGACTGAATCTGGTTCCTCTGCAAGAGCAACAAGTGCTCTTAGCCACTGAGCAGCCTCTGTCTTTCCAGCTTGTTAAGTGCCTCTTGTAAAACATTTTATCACAGCAATGAGAAAACGAACTAATGCAAGTATGCACATTAGGACTCTCACAAGGATACCAGGCCGTCCTCTTACAGCAAAGAACCAGCTACACTCCAAGAGATGAAGTTCCTCCCAATCTCATTAAAGAGTCAACAAGAAATATTTAGCCAGGCTAGAGCGATGGCTCAGTGGCTGGGAGCGCTTCCTGCTCTGGCAGAGGGTCATCTGTTCCTAGCACCCACACTGGGCTGTTCGCAACCATCTGACTCCAGCCCCAGAGGTCCAGCACTTGTTTCTGGCCTCCGCAGGCACCTGCACACTTGTCATGCACATGCACATAAAATAAATCTTAACTCGGAAGTATTTAGCAAGTATTTCCCTGTTAACCGTCCATTCGTACTTATCTGCCATGTTGTACTGTAAGCACTGGCGAGGTTTATAGAAACATGTTGCTTATTTGTCAATATTTGACCGAAATACATATTGCGCTCTGACCACTGACATTTAAAAAGGGTTCTTTGAACACACTTCTCGCTCTGATCTTCCCTGCCTTTTCACTCTCGATTCAGGTCGCAGAAGGACAGCTCTGGCTCAGAAAGGCCGGACAGAGCTGAGAAGAAAGGGAATGTGACTATTTAAAAAAAAATATGCTCATTTAACTATTTTTCACCATTCTGCGGGTTTTCATTTGTGAGATGAACCATTTCATTTGCCCCTGTCCTTTGAGTATGTCTTTTAATCATGTCACACAGGGCAGTGCTTATCAGTGAAATGAGAGTGTGCTGGTGAATAAGGCGTTTTTGCAGACATATTGCGGTGTACATCTTACAAGGGCGTTTTGTGGCTGGCAGGTGCACTTCAGTACTTTAATAATTAAAGCTTTGTGCTGCATCTATCTATCCATCCATCTATCTATCTATTTATATGGCGACCAAACTGTCAAGCAAATGCTTTTTCAAATCAAAAGCGGGTGTAGTTTCCAGGCTGTATTTATCTAATAAGAAGATTGAGAGGAAAATTGTAGAAATCTTCAAAATAAACCAAAGTCAAATCAACCCATAAAAATAGTCTTTATGGCTCAGTCATTATACCTGTGTGAGGGGAACGGTGACCTTTGACGGCTTCACAACAAACTCGTTTCGTGTTCAGTTGTATGTTTGAAGTCGGCTCTACACTGAGTCAGCTGTGAGAAAACCTTTCCTCATCTCCATGGCATGCGTATCTTTCCACCAGAATGTAGAATTAAGATGCATTTTTTTTTTTAATACTAAGTGAATATGAGGTGAGATTCTAGAAGAAATTTCCCCAAGTACCCATCATGTGATAAGGCTGGCTCATAGGTGGTCAGGCATCCATGGCCTGGCCTGATGCACAGTATATCCTGACTTAGTATTAGGGGCACTGACCACGTTGGCATCGCAACTCAATGCACATGTAAAGCAATGCCTGTCAGCAGCATGCTTCCCCAGCCAAGAGGGATGCAGCCAGGATCAAGAGCCTCGAAAAGTCTACTTACAACAGTGTAGCCATCGGAGAGACAGTCAGAATTGATACTTTTTTTTTGGTACTAGTTAATAGCTAGAATAGTAAGTAGTTGAAAAGAATCTTAATGTATTTGCAACAGTTGTTGGGATTTCTCCCTCCCTCTCTCCTCCTCAGCCCCAACATAGTGTTAGTGTGAAGACCATAGCTATTCATCTTTGCATAAAGAGAGCAATCCTAAGAGCTGCCTTATCCTTGGGTAGCACACTGCGGTGTGTGAAGACCTTGCCCACACATCATCTCATTAAACGCCTTCGTTAAGCACTTGACTGTACCAATTCCTTTTATTGTGGATGAATGCAATTGGTAAGCCACAATGGTGACGACACATTGTAGTTTATGTAACTCACGAAGATTTGACAAAATCTTTTTGGAAACAGCCAAGCAGTAAACATTTTAGCTTTGCGTGCCATATGGTCGCTGTTCCCACTACTTATCTCTGCCGTGAGAGCACAGAGGGAGCTACAGAAAATTAGTCAACAAATGCCTGTGGCTGCTTGCCAATAAAACTTTATTTAAGTGGGCAGTGGGCTGAACTTGTGGAATGATTTACCTAGTTAATGACAACCATAGATTCTCACTCTAGGTCAAGGATGCTTTGAAGCAATGTTCCACCCAGCATTGTTAGGGTTGTTAGGCATAGAACTCCAGGGTATCTCTCACACCAGGTTTGATTCCAAGCATAGAATAAATTTTTTTAAAAATAAAAATACTGGTTAAAAAAAAAAACTAGCTTATTCAATACCTTGAAGAATCAGAGATTCACTGCTTTCACCCCAAACAAACCTAAGAGTCAGTCAGATTTTCTCTCTCTTTCTTTGTCACATGCTTCTTCATCTATACCTGTGCATGTGTACATATGTGTACATTGCTGTCACATGTCTTCTCTATTGTTTTCCACCTTGATTGTTAAGGGATTGTCTCTCACTGAAGTTAGAGCTTCTGATAGGCTATGCAGCTGGCCAGGGAGCTCCTAAGATCCCCCGTCTCTGCTTCCCCAGTGCTGGCATGATGAATGCACACCATTGGGGCTGCTGACTTTTTAAATATGGACTTAGGATCCAAACTCAGGTCATCATGTGTGAATGGCAGGTACTTTGTAGACTGACCAATCTTATCAGTCCAGCCTAGTAGCTTGTCTCAGCAAGCTTCTTTAGCTCCAACTGACAATGAAGTTCTATTTCAGATATTCAGACATTCTTGCTTTAAGACATTTCCTTCTTAGATGTATTCTGTAGGGGCTAGGGCAATTAGACTAAAATCTGATTGTAACCTGAATACAGCTATTTACTCTGATTTGGGGGGGGGGAAACCCTCTTGAAATACCCTTAAAAACCCAACACATCTTTCTGCTTTTAGTATGGGCCTGCAGTAACTTAGTCTGCTTCCCCAGAGACTCTGAACAAAGCTTCCTTAGGGGCCTCTGAGATCTTGTAGTTAACCCTGGGTGTGATTTACTGCGAGACCTGGATTAATATAAAGCAGCTTGCTGGGCTCCCTGGGGAGTCCCACACTTATCTCAGACCTCATGTCCCCTTCATTTTAGCACTGAGATCATTGGCCTGGATAGTCAGGGTGGAGGCAATGTGGAGTTGAATAGTTGCGTTTGCCCGTCAGCTTCTGTTCTCTTTCCATCCTCTGCTTGGAGCAGCCAGCCGGCCGCAGCCTTGTTCCCTGTTTGGCACAGGACACAGCCTCCTCAGAACACCTCTCATAGATTTCACTGGGTTTTGTAAACCTTGGCTTACTCTGGTCTTTTTTTCACAGTTTTTCTTTTCCTTCTTTGCTTAAGCATAATTTTATGCTTTTTCCTGTTCCTCGATCATTGTCCTTCCTTCCATGTACTCCTTATTTTTATAGTTCAGACTTTAAATAATTTACTGATGCAAAAGTCTAAAGTGAAAAATTAAATACATGACATGGATTTATTGTAACAGATGGTGTTGTTTGCCAGGTTACTACTAGACTTACACACAGCATGTATATATGTGTGTGCTTTAATGAGCTTATCTGCTAGGAGTAGGTTTTGTGTATGTAGTTGTAATAAAATTGTATATGTATACATATGTGTGTGTGTATATATATATATATACATATATACATATATACATATACATATATACATATACACACACATATATATATGTATATATGTATACACCATGCTTTGATATATAGAATATAGGCAGGTACAGTTTTTTTAATAATAAATTCAGAAGGAAAAGTTGTTTTCCTCTAATCTATAAATTAAAAAGTCAGTATTGGTTACATTAAGTAACCAACATTACTACTTCACTAATAATTTTTAAAGTTACAACATCTACCCCAATTTTATGTACAACTTCAGTGTATTCCCTAAAGTTACATTTCAAATCGTAACGTGAATTATGACATAGTTGATATATATGTTTGTGTGTGTGTACATGGGCCACAGGTCACAGCACCTGAAGCTGAGTAGGGAATATTTCTCTCCCTCCAAATCACTTATCTTAGAATCAACTTTGGCTGAAAGAAAGATCCAAGCCGGGTGTTTAATGATGGTTGGTGGAGCCGTTCAGGTCTCTCCCTATTCTATACTGGTAAAGACATCAAACAAGAATAATAGAGGTGCATGATCTCTACGGATTGGCCACGGTCTGTAAATCTGAATCCCTTTCATCCATGCCAAATAATACACTTCACCCTCGGGTCCCACTTCCCAACAGTCTAGGCTATACAAGAACAATAAACTTAAAAAAAAAAAGTGCCATTATCTGCCTTTAAATTTAAACAGAAGTTTAGCATATTCTCCATGCCAGGTCCAAAGGAAAACTTCCTCAAATTCTAGCAGTTAGACAAAAGTCAGCATTCCTCAGGAACTTATGAAGCTGGTGGTTCCCCTCTACCAAAGGAGCCTTTCCCCTTATATCTGGCAACTGGGACAAATGGCTATCTGTGGTGCCTATTCGCATACCAAAGTGCATGCTGGCCTCCAGGCTCCCTCAGTATCACAAGTACCTGTGACACATTTCAGAGTCCATCCTAGCTCTTCTACTACCCCACCTAGCTAGCTAGCTGCTCTGCTAACCTAAACTCCCCCAGCTCACAGGCTTCCCTGCCGTCCAGCTACTCATTCTCCTTATAACCCTTCTATTTCAGCTATGCTCCCTCTTTGTCTTCTTCTCCAATCTCCCTCTCTCCTGCTCCTCCCCTCTCTGTCTTCCTCCTCCCCCTTTCTACTGTCCCTGGCATTCTCCTTCTCTCTATTGCTCCCCCTACCCCTGCTCCTCCTTCTCTTATGATCAGGTCCATTCTGCTGGCCATGGTCGGTCTATTATTTACTCCTTCTGCTCTGGATTCCTCCAGATGCCTCTGGCTGGTTTTTTTTTTCCCCTCTCTCTCATATCTACAATAAAAACTTTCGCTTTAATGATAGAGTGGTTCTGTTCTCAGTTTATACACTCCAAAGTAACATTTTCAAGTTATAACATGAATTATAACATATTCAATGTAATCAAATTCTTACATAAATTATGGCATAGTCAATATATACCATATAGTTAGTGATAGATATTTAGGGATGTTTGGACTTTCTAATCTTTTTCCTAGGGGATGAACATAAGAGTTCAGTTGTCATCTTTTTAAAAAATATCCAGTAAGAAGTTCTTTGTAAATCAAGGCTGGCGATGGCTCAGCTCTTAGTAGTACTTGTATTCTTGAACCACCCTTGGTTCCCATCATCCACTTTGGCTGGCTCACAACTGCCTGTAACTCTTGCTCCAGTGGAATCTGATGCCCCCTTCTGGCATCCAAGTGCACCTACACTAGCATGCATGCACACACTTGTCTATATGGGTAATTAAACAGAGAACAAGGACTTTAAGCAGTTCTTTGTAAATTATAAGAAATTAAACTGACTGCCACAATATGCTTCACCTTAGCAAAAAATTCAGTCACATTATTTATGAAGTGACTTCTGTTCATAGATATTCAAATACATGCAGCTGATTATTATCCCAGAAAACATATAGGCTCACACAAAAAAGAGTTAAGAAAGGATTCCTGAGTCATGAATGTGAATTATCTCAAGCATAATAGATTTTCCTCATGACAGATCATGTAGAATCTCCATAGCAACCTCACATAATTATGCAAAAGATTTCAGCAGAGTAACCAAATGGAGACTGGAAAAGAAATGTAAAGAGCAGTCATGTGGGCTGAGACACATGTTGGGGTTGTTGCTGGGTTCCAGGGAGCTCTGATGAAGTCTGTGCATGATCTGGAGGCTGGAAGCCATGATACCTGACAATATTGAGGTGCCTGTAAGAGCCCCCATTATTAAAGGAGTGTCAACCATAAATTGTTTCATTCTGTAGTTTATAACAGATGTAAGCATGTCTGTGTGGAAGACATGTTGGTGTATGATATTGAAATAGAGAAATTATTTTATATTTCTTCTTTTGAAATTGTAAAACTGCTGGAGCTCCTAAGTTTCATAAAAAATAGAAGTATTTCCAAATAAGCACTTAGCAACTTTAGTTATTGTTAAACAACATAGATGCTTTAAAACAAATATTATTTGCAGCTTAATTAACACTGAACACATGTATAGGCATGCACATGTCACAGTTTGCCTATGGAGGTCAGAAATCGACTGTTTGGGAGGCGGTTCTCACCTTCCATCTCGGTGAGGCAAGGCTGCTCTTGTTTCTGCTGTGGTGCTCTATACTCCAGGCTAGCTGGCCTGTGGACTTTCAGCTGAGTCTCCTGTCTCTGCCTTCCATCTCTCTGTAGGAGTGCTGGGATTATGCATTCTGTCTCATCTGGTTTTATAAACGTGGATTCTGGGGATTGACCTCAGATCTTCAGATTTACACTGCAGACACTTTTACCCACCTTTTTCCTGACCCTTTTAAATAAATACTTTTTTTTTTATAAATGTTTGCACACAAAGTTAACTCATGCCTGAATATTTTCCCCAGATGAATTCCCAACTTTAGTGTTATTTGTTACTGGCTCAATGTCAGAAATATAGATTTGGTGACAGCAGTTGTAGATGAAATCTGAATGGTTCCCAAAAGGTCATGTGTTGAAAGCTTTGGCTCCCAGCTGGTGGCACTGTTTGGAGGTGGTCAGATCTCTCCAGGGTGGGGACTGATCTGGTAGGAATTGGAGGTGTGCCCTGGAATGACATTGATGAACCCGTTTCCTGTTTATTTTCTCTTCTTTGCAATCCTTGAGCAGTTTTACATGTTATATGTGTCTTCCGAAATGGAACGCCTCATTACATCACTTAAAGCATCTGGAGCAGGTGACCATGGACTGAAGTCTCTGAACTGTCAGCCAAAGCACACCTCTCAAGCTTTAAGTTGATTTCTCTTAGGAATTTTTCACTATGCCAGCAAATTAACTCACACAGTTTTAGTTTAATTTCTGTTGTGACAAATGCCCCAGGGAAAAGCAACACAGGCAAGAAGGGGTTTATTTGACTTCTAGTTCTCGGTTATGGTCCATTATTGTGGGGAAACCCAGACAAGGACTTGAAGCATCACACCCACAGTCAGGAGAACAATAATAGTACCTGGATCTTTGCCTGCTTTGTTGATGCTTGCTGTCTTCTCTCAAGGCCCATGAAATGGTGCCACCAACACTCAGGGTGCGACCTCTCACCTCAACTAACATTCGAGACAAACCCCACAGGCTTGCCCAATCTAAATAATTCCTCAAATGAGTCTTTCCTCTTAGACCAGTGGTGCTCAACCTTCCTAATGCTGTGATCTTTTAATAAAGTTCCTCATGTTGTAGGGACTCCTGGCCATCAAATTATTTTTGCTGCTACGTCATAACTGTAATTTGCTACTGTTAGGAATTGTAATGTAAATACCTGATATGAAGATGGTCTTAGGTGACCCCTGTGAAAGAGTTGCTTGACCCCCAAAGGCATCCTAACCCACATGTTGAGAACCACTATCTTAGTTGATTCTAAGGTCATGACAAGTTAACATTTAAAACCATCACAAATGTCCAAGCATCCATGAAAGGCATTCCTGGCCTTTATTAGTAGTACTGATAGCTTAGTTTGACAATTCATGTGGGAAAAATGGGATAATAATTCCTAGAAATTTTTAGACCATAGCACGAAACACATCATTGAGTAACTAGGTAGTGTTGATGGTAAGGAAACAAGATAGTATTATATAGTTTGCCTCAGTGTATATTTCAGTTCCATTGGTGCTCTGATTTCAGAATAGATGCCACAACCATAACAATGCTAGAATATGGTCAGTATAATGAGAACACTTGAGAACCTAATGTGAGAAATAGACATGTGGTGGTCAATTTCCATGTAACATACCAGATACTTATAGAGCAGACTGATATTGGAGCAGAGCAGCAACTTTCTTTCTGTGTGTGACCAGTCTCATGTAGCCCAGGCTGGACTTCAACCATTCTACGTAGGTGAGGATGGCCTTGGACTCCTGACTCCCCTGCCTCTATCTCCCAAGTCCTGGGATTATAGCCATGTTCTACCTTTCTAATTTATGAAGTGCTGGGGATAAGTCGCAGGGCTTCATTTGTGTTAGATGAGTATTCTGCCAACTGAGCCACCTCCCCAGCCCACAGAGGGGCATTACAGCTCACTAAAATTTTCATTTGTAATGTAGTTTTACCTGAGAAATCATATAAAATCCTGGGAATATAGGTAGATACAATAGGTATAAAAATCAAGCATTTATTGCTAATAATCATAAAGCAAATTACTTTAAAACAGTTCTTAGGTTTGCATATAATCTTGCCGTTTATGAAAGGGAAAGTAAATTTTGATACTTACGAGGTGGGTGTGTTGTTCCATTTTAGAGAACTGAAGTTTGAATTGACCATTTGACACCACAGAGCAAAGAACATCTTCAATGATTTTTAAAGTTAATCTATATTTTGATTTTGTAATGAAATGCTGAGAATACCACTTTGCATAAACATAGAGAACAAAATGGAATGGCAAAGGTACCTGTAGGGCCATTTCAGAGAGTCTTAGAAATTCTGTCCTACTCCTAGCACAAGATACACTTAATATTTATTAATGAAACACAAGTCAGCAACTCAAATAGCAATTAAAAACATTACCCACTCTGACATATTATAATTCAGACATACAACAGTGGGATCCCTGCACACCGAGGAGCAACAGTGACGATGTGTGAATGAGCCTTTGCCAGCATGGTTCAAGGAGAGCAGAGAAATGTGGACACACAGCAGAGACACCTTCATGCGTAATACACAAGATTCTGGACCTGAGCTAAGCACTTGCAGGTGGTGCTGTGTGGTATGAAGGCATACACAGTTCAGTGTGCACAAGTGTTTTTAGAACCAAGGCCGAAGTGAAATCATGTAATGTAGCATGGGGGAAAACTGCCAGCTACAGCTGGAATTCATTAGTTTGATTTAGAATTAATTTTCATTTGTTGTGTGTCGAGAAACTCTTTGCTGATTGTTGTGACTCCCACATTCAGTTACACATCCCCTTATGAGATACGGCCCTCAGTTCAAGAATCTGTGTTCTAGAGAAGGCATTCTCTCTCTCATTTGTTGTGTGTGTGTGTGTGTGTGTGTGTGTGTGTGTGTGTGTGTGTGTGTATGAGAACAGAAGTCAACTAGGGTTGTCTTCCTTGATAGCTCTCTACTTTCAGCCTGCCTCGCAAGCTAATGAGCTCCAAGGATCCCCTCAGTGTCTGATCCCATCCAGTGCTGGGGTTATAGATACGGTATCCTGATACTTGTAGATGTTGATTCGATGCAAAAAGCAGCTTTTTATTTGGCTAGTTCGATCTCTGGTCTTAGTCCTGGTGTCTTGGGGAATTAAAGGTGTGTGCTACCACTGCCTTCTGGAATTAAAAGTATGTACCAACATTCCTTCTACATTCCATCTGGACCACACATGCCTCTGAATGTGATCCCTTCATATAGATCCTTGGATTTGATCCCTTCTATAGGTGATCTCTTCATACAGATTCTGGGATTTGATCCTTCATAGCTATTACGCAGGCCACACACACACATATATGTATGTGTGTGTGTATATATATATATACACACACACATACATACACTGGGGATCCAAATTCATGCTTGATTGGCAGGTACTTCACCAAGTGAGCCATATCCCTATACCCTAGAAGTCAAATTTGAAGCCCAAATCTCTCCAATGATCCCTGTCTTCTTGAATGGCAGAGATGATTTTAAACTGTATGAACATGTGTCGAGGTCACAGACAAGTTGTGTGAATCAGTTTTCTTTTTTACCTTGTTAGTCTTGGGAATCAAACACTCAGGACAGGATGCTCAGTGGTAAGTGCCTTTACCTGCTGAGTCATTTCTCTAGCTATCATTCTGCTTTAATATGTGTGTGTGTGTGTGTGTGTGTGTGTGTGTGTGTGTGTGTGTGTGTGTGTGGTGTGTACTAAAGGGAATAAATATTTGGTGACTTTAGTTTTGGAAGAATATAGAATTAACAGGATAATAAGATCACAAAATTGTCTTTTCAATTTTTATTCTTTAAGTCATCTATCAGACATTTTTCAGAGCCTGTTGGTAAGGAGGATTCTTCTGATCCAGACTAAAACAGTGATATGCAAATTTTTCATGAGCCTTCACCTTGTAGAAATCACAGTCTAGCAGGACAGATATTATTAGTAAAAGGAATATTTGTTTCTTGAACCAAGTAGTGCAAATATGTCTTCCAGTTCCACTGAACTGTTTCATGCTTTGCAAGCTGTTCAAAAAATCTTGGTCCCTTCTGTGGAAAAGCTGCTCAGTGGTGAAGAGCACTGGCTGCTCTTCTGGAAGACCCAGGATTGAGTGGCAGCTAACAACCCTCTGAAACTCTGGTTCTACGGGGATCTAACACCCTCTTCTGGCCTCTTTCGATAATGTATACATATGATGCACATACATATATGCAGGCAAAACATCTACATGTTTTTAAGAATGCCCCACAAAAGAACCTTAGTTCCTGGTCATTGCCCAGCTGCCCACAAGTTTAGGCCTGTGGAGATGGCTATTTGTAAAATATGTACAAGCGTGAAGACCTGAATTTGGATCCCCAGAACCTATGTAAAGAAACCAGCTGGGCATTGGTGGTACATGCTTTTAATCCAGCACTGACAGGAGGCAGAGAGACTGGTAGATCTCTGTGAGTTCAAGGCCAGCCTTGTCTACAGAGTCAGTTCTGGGACAGTAGGAGTTACAACAGAGAAACCCTGTCTCAAAAAAATAAATTTTTTTTTTTTAAAAAAAGGAAGTCAGGCATGGCCACTTACAACTTTAATTCCAGGACTGGGAAGATGGAATCATGAGGATCCAAGGGCCCCACTCATCAGCCAGCTTAGCTGAATCTGTGAGTTGCTGCTTCAGGGAGAGACCCTGTTGAAAACCGAGACAAGAGTGCTAGTGAGGTTGCTCACTGGGTAAAGGTGTTGGCAACCCATGTTTAATCCTAGGAACCTAGTTAAAGATGGAAGGAGAAAACAGGGTTGTCCTATGACCCACACACCTTTGCTATGGTATCTATGCCCATGCATACCCCTCCCCTCCCCCTGTCTCTCTCCCCCCTCTCTCTCTGTCTCTGTCTCTCTGTCTCTCTGTCTCTCTGTCTCTCTCTCTCTCTCTCTCTCTCTCTCTCTCTCTCTCTCACACACACACACACACACACACACACACACACACACACACAAAGACTCAATCAGTTTGTTCCATGAAACTCCCCAGATTGCAACATCTTGTTTTGGCAACACAGCCCCGACGTGCTCTTATCTGCACCCTGCTCTTGAGCTCCTCCTCTATTAGGTCCTTTACCCCTGGGGAAGTAAATACATAGGTAGAGAAACCAGAGTTCAAATTTCCATATTGCATAAAATCTCCCACATTCATCCTATTTCCTGGAAAGTTAGCAGAGCACAGGACAAGTTTTGAGAATGAAGATTAGATGTTTTACATTGTTCCTGTCCTAACTACTCTAGTTGGTGTTTATCTGATATTGTTTAACTCTGCAGGAAGCCACCAAATTTGCATAGCATGCTCTGTGTTTTAATAGTTGATGTGCAGTACTACTCTAAAAGGTCATTAAAAAAATCTCATGGTGCATATCTGACATGGGACTGGAGATGTAGGAACAGAGCCAGAGTCCCTTTGAATGGGATGAAGAAAACTGTTCATTTTATAGTGACCTTTTTGTACAAATACTGCCTTCAAAGAAGGCAAGAAAGTGTAAGACACAAATACAAAATATGTGAAGTGACTTATATCTTGTGCTATTTCTGAAGTCATCCTGGGAAAGCTGGGCTCAGGTATACTTAGAATGGAGTACGTGAAGAGAAGCCAAGTTTTCCAAGTATGTGGCTATGTGGAAAAAGCATTAGTGACAAGTCAAGATCAGAGAGAAACATATAATCAAAAACAGGTTTGAGGGCTGAGGAAATTGCTTGGTTGGTAAAGCATGCTGTGCAAGTAAGAGGAGCTGAGTTCAATTCTCAGAACCCAGGTAAAATTAGCCAGGCATGGTAGCATGGGCTTGTAATTCCAGGACTGGGGATGTGGACACAGGCAGGTCCTTGAAGCTTAGTGGCAAGCTAGCCAAGTGTATTTTTCCATTTCTAGAACAGTAAGAGACCCCGCCCCAAACCAAAACCAAACATACAAAAAAATCCAACCATCATACAAACAAACAAATTCTTCAAAACAAACACGGATGATGTCTAAGGAATGACAGCCAAAGTTGTCTTCAGTTTTCACAACCATGCATGTGCATATGCACCCACTCACACATGTGTACCTGCATATACATAATCACACATACACACACACACACACACACACACACACACACACACACACACTCTTTTAGCCATAGGAATCAGAAAACTATAAAATCTGTAACTCAAAGTAAAACACCAAATGCGTGTCCCAAATCTGCCTTGGCTGTGAGGAGAGGCAGTTTTCCCTGCTGTATCTGGACACGTTGAAAACAAAAATTGTAGCAAAGAACTCCCTTGCCGTGTAGTGCGGCAAGAAGGTCTGATGCTATGTGGATCATAATAAGATGATTTGTCAGTAGATATGTGTGGAACTTTCAATTCGAATCTCAGCTCATTTTATTTGCATATAAAGTGGCACATTTACACTCAACAGCCACCAGCCCTGAAGGAGGGATATTTAATAGGAGCCTGCAATTATCCTAGCCAGACCATAACGTTTTCTTAGGGCAATGGCTACCATTTCAAATAGCCTCGTAATCTCTCATGTGAAGTACAGGCTACTCTCAAACCAAGCTGGGAGGAACTCAAGCTACAAAAAGATTGTCATTGCGTTTGAATCAAATAATCTGTTTTCACTTACCAGTTAAGGGGTAGAAGCAAAAAGGTCAATGAGGTGTGAAATTCTTAGTCTTGATTCAGTGTCAAGGCTTTAAACAGCTATTTGAAGTATAGTTGTTAAGAAGTGTAAATATTGAATCCCACACCATGTTGCCCAGCCAGGATTGTTTTACTTTTTACTGAGACAATGACGGGATACAGGAAATAGGATGAATTTAGTCAGTGAATCTGCTCTTTAAGCAAGCTATAGGTGTGTCTTAGTGCCCACCGTATATGTCGGTGCTCGTATTAGATACATGTCTCCTTGCTGTGACAAAATGGATGAAAAAAAATCATCTTAAAGAAGGAAAGCTTTGTCTTGTAGCTTAGGGTCCAGTCCATCAGGAGTGTGATGTGATGTGCAGCCGGTCACACTGCATCCACTTCCGGGAAGCTGAGAGAGATGGAGGCTGGTGCCCAGTGCCCTCTTCCCAGCCCAGGACCCCAGCATATGGGATGCTGCCGCCCATGTTTAGGGTGACATTTTCATACATGAATATATGGTCACCATGTTCACACATATCCCTTGTTACCCTCTCTTGTGGCACTCCTCTGACTCACACTAGTAACCTCCCACTTTCTAACTAGTCTACTTTCGTGTTTGTGTGTGTCCCAGTGAGTTTTATTAGGGTTGCATACAGAAGCATGGGGGAAAGATTACTTACAGGAGCCTGGGCAACTTATCAGTGGCTACATCACTGAAGAACAGCTCCTTCCATTGCCCAGCCACCATGAACTGTCTATAGTTCTTCAGAGAGGGGTGGGGCCTTTTGAGTCGCTCCCATCTAGCTAAGAAGGTTTTAGTATTACAAAGCGAGCCTTTGAGTACCAGTCTTCAAAGGAGATGCTGCAAGTGGTCCTAATGTGTTCGTTTTTCCTTAAGCTGTGTGGTGTGTGAGGAGTTGCTCAGCTGAGCTACTTTCCATGCAACCAGTCACCATGATGTTAATTGTCTGCTGTGTAGCAACTTCCATGCTTGCTCTGTGGTTATTATGTTGTACACGTACAACTATGCCTCCTGCCTTCTTGGTTACTCACTTTTTAAAAAAGATGCATTTTACTTGTGTTTGTGTGTGTGTGCCTGTGTGTGTGTGTGTGTGTGTGTGTGTGTGTATGCCATACATTTGCAGAAGCCAGAGAAAGCACTGGAGCCTCTGGAGCCAGAGTTACAGGTGGTTGGGAGCCGCCTATCATGGCTACCAGGAGCCACACTGAGGTTCTCTCGAAGAGCAGTAAGTGATCTTAACCACTGAGCTATATCTTGAACTTCTGTATCTTGCACTTTATTTGTGGATGAAATAATAAAATTGCAGCTGTCGTAGGCAGTTTGGAGGAATAGTCCAGTGTGTGTATTTATCAGAGGACTGTGACCTGGAAGTCTTGGAGGAACAGAGATAATTTCGCCAAGAGAGTAGAAGCCGACCAAGCAAAAGAGAAAGTGATGTGGTATATTCCCGACAGAGAGACCAACATGTGCAAAAGCCCTGTGGCAGAAAGGAATAGTGCACAGCCAAGTTTCTGTCTTGTGCTGAAGGAGGGTCTTCACAGGAGCCTGAGAGAAGTAAATAAGGTTGTGATCTGTGTAGGTAAGGCTAAACCACGTAGAGCATACAATGAAATGACCATATGTGCATCACTCGAACTTCACACTGATCGGGATAGTGTGGTCGTACAACTGGTGAGAGCCAAAATTGCCCTACCTGAGCCAGGATAACAGGTATAATATTATAAACTAAGGACTCTGGTTCCTATAAAGTGACATGGGCTGGGGAGATGGCTCAGTAGTTAAAATGCTTGATGCACAAGCCTGAGGACTCAGTTTGATCTCCCAGGGCCCATGGAAAGTCAGGGATGGTGGTGTGAACTTGTGATCCCAGTGATACAGGACTGGTGGTAGAGACAGGGATTCCCAGAGTCCATTGGCAGTCATCATAGTCCATGAGAAGTGCCAGGCCTGTGGGAGACTCCATCTTAAATAAACAGTGGAAGACACTTAGGGACTATACCTGAGGTTGTTCTCTGGTGTGTGTGTACACACACACACACACACACACACACACAATGGGAAATCGAAACCATACTCAGTTTTAGCAAAATAAGGAGAGTTGTATGATCAAGTTTATATGCATAAACCCTCACTCTAATGTTACTTTACAAAAGTGTGTGTGCCATATTCATTTCTGTGTGTTATGTCTAGCGCAGCAGTTCTCAACCTATGGATTGTGACACCTTTGGGGGTCAAAGGGTCCTTTCACAAGGGTCATCTAATACCATATACATATCAGAGATTAATATTATGATTCATAACAGTAGCAAAATTGCAGTTATGAAGCAGCAACAAAAACAATTTTATGGTTGGGGGGTCACCACAACATGAAGAAATGTGTTAAAGGGGTCTTGGCATTAGGAACATTGAGAACCACTGGTCTAGGGTAATATGAAATGTTATTACTGGAAAGTAGGTAAAGGGTGCAAGGGAATCTCTGTTTTGATGTTTGGGACTTCTGTGTATCTGAAATGATTTCACAGTGAAGACTGCATGAGTCTTGCTGTGGTTGCTGAGAACAGACAGAAGGTGAACTAACTGGAAACAGCTAAGACGAGACACTGGGGATGCAGACTGAACAAGTCCAGAATAGGATATGGAGCCAGCAGGAGGTCAGCCCATGGAAGAGATATTGAAATTATAGAGCTAGCAGACTCCTTTGGATGTTTCACTTCTCTGATGCTTTGGGAGCCCTACCAAGAAGGTCTTTGGAATCCAGCAAAGATTGTGAATCTGCTGGTTTCACGGTGGAAGAATCAATTTCCAAAATCTTAATCAGAGAAACAGGTAAAAACCAAAAGTCAGGGCAGGAGAGATGGTTCAGTGGGTAAGAACACACACTACTCTTTCAGAGGACCCATGTTGGGTTCCTATCACCTGTGTGGGGCAGGACGGCTCACAACCAATTATAGCTCCAACTTCAGGGCTTCTAACAGCCTCATTTGGCCTTGCATTCCCTCTACATATGTAGGAAGAATCCACATGCACATATACACACTAAACACACACACACACACACACACACACACACACACACAGGCATCCATTAAAGAAATGAGCAGGAAGCCAGTAGCTCCTGCATGGTTTAAGCAAAAGAAAGATGTGTGCCAATACTTCCAAGCTTCATTAAGAAGCTAAGCTGTTGGTTTTTCTTAAATGTCCAGGGTCCTCAGAGAGAGAGATCGAGCAGAGAGAGAGAGAGAGAGAGAGAGAGAGAGAGAGCAGAGAGCGAGCTAGAGGAGTCCCACATGAGAGCGAGCTAGAGGAGTCCCAGACAGAGGACAGACAGGCTTGGCCCTTCTGTTTAAAGGTTAGGGCATGCAGGAAGCTGGGACAGGGAGGCTGGGGTTGCCCTGCTGCTGTCAGGCAAGAAGGCAGGAGGCCTGGTGTTTCTTTTCTCACACTCTGACGTACAGTCTTTCCTGTGGCAGTCATAGCATGGTTTGGAGACATACATTCACTCACCACCTTCCCTGTCCCTGCTTCTTTCTGAAGCCAAACACTATGGAACATGAGGAAGGATGGTCACAAAGGTTAGAATGACCATAAGTAAACCATTTCCATGACTCACCCTCTTTTGGAGGAATAGTGAAAAGGAAAGCATTGACACCACATTTTCTAATTGTTCAGAGATGAGAATGGGGCTTCTAAAAGGACACAGGCTGGAGAGTCAGCAAAGAGGCTAAGAACATGTCCTGCTCTGGCAAGGACCTGAGTTTGCCTGCCCAGCCCCTCTATCTGACGCCTCGTTACCACCTGTAACACTCCAGCTCGGGAATCTTGATCTCATACCCTCTTTTGGCTTCTGCGAGCACAGTACTCACACATGCGCTAGCACCCCATACAGATAGATCATTAAAATTTTTTAAATTAAAAGTAATGCCTGCGAGCTGTTTAGCGAAGAGCCATTTTTATCTTACTCAGCATGAGTGAGGATGTGTCAGCAATGGGAGGCATTGCAGGGGAGAGATTTTGATATTTGCTTATTTCTAACTGTTTATTTGTATGCTTGGGGATTTCTGAAATTAGTTGTTCTATTTTGCTGTTACTATTAGTCTTCATTGTCTCTTGTAAACTGCTGTCCATCAGGAAGCAGGTTTCAGGACTGACTAGATCACCCCTACAAGGATGATAAACTGCCCTTCAATCATTAACCACCAGCAGGAAAAATACTGTTTGTATTTTATAACGTGGATACAACAGGACTCAGGGCAGAGCTTCCTTTCTTTAAGAGTAGTTTGATCTACTCTTAAAACTAAATTTCTAGGGCTTGGTAAGTGACCCAGTTGGCAAAGTGATTGCCAGGCAAGTGTGAAGACCTGAGATCCATCCACAGAACCCATATCAAAGAACTGAATGAGGTCAATGCCTGTAATCCCAGAGTCTGGGAGACAGAGGCAGGAGGATTCCTAGGGATTTTTGCCAGGCAGCCTAGTTAAATCAGGGAGCTCCAGGATCACTGAGAGACTGTCTCATAAAATAAGGTAGAGAGCAATTAAGCCATGTTAAATAGAAAATAAAATGAATGAATAGGCAATTATAATATTAGAATGATTTTGAAGTAATTTTCTCCAAATAAAACTTTGCAGAGGTTTATAGAATAGCTCCCTGCTTAGTCAGTAGTTATATTCTGGAAATCACTTGATTTAAATTTAATTGAAGTTTTACTTTATTATTGATTTCTAACATTTTATTTTGAAGTCAAGGTTACACTATATGCCCTGGACTAGCCTGGAACACACAATCTTCTTGCCTTGGCTTGCCCAGTGTTGAGGTTACTGATATATATCACCACACCAAGTTCATTACTGAATTTTTATTTATGTGATCCCTTCCCTCACCCCACACTGTGTATATATGATGTGTGTGTGTGTGTGTGTGTGTGTGTGTGTGTGTGTGTGTATGTGAGTGTGTGTGGCTACAAAGACAAGAAGGAAGTGTCTTACCCTTCTCATCCTTTGGAGCTGGAGTTACAGATGGTTGTGCCTTTGACCCAGGTGCTGGGAACTAAAGTTAGGTTCTTTTCAAGAGCAGTATGTACTCTTAACTGCTGAGCCATTTCTCCATCCCCTCTCGTTTTATGAATGTGAACTCATAGTGGGAATCTGGAACACGAACACGCACACACGCACACACACACACACACACACACACACACACACACACACACACACCTTACTTATATTACCCAAATGCCATCCATTTAGGGAATATTCCTTGTAGTTTTTTTTCTCTAAGAGTACAGGTTTATGGAATATTTTGAAACGGATTCCACAAATCAAGGAGTAAAATTTTGCTTTTAATTTCATATCTGACGATTTGTCTTTGGTTCAGAACAGAGCCCACAGCAATGACTGAGTTTCCAACAAGGATGTCTAACTTACTGACATCGAGACATGATGCTGTCATCTATAAATGAACGGGGCTGCATTCAGAGATAACTGGGGCTAATACAGCACACAGACCATAAGTGAGACATGCTAAATAGCCGATGGATCTAAGAAAGCACACTGTTTCTTTAGATTTGTTTATTGTTGTTATCATTATTATTAATAGTAGTGTGTGTGTGTGTGTGTGTGTGTGTGTGTGCATGCATGCATGCACGCAGTTGTGTCTATGTCACTGTGCCTGTATCTCTGTATAGCTCAGGCTTGACTTTGTGAGTCTTCCTCAATCTTTTTCCACTTTATTTTTTGAGATAGGTTCTTTCACTGAACCTGGAACTCCCCAATTTGGCTAAGCTGGCTGGCCAAGAAGTACCAGGGATCTTCTCTTTGCTTCCCAGTTTCAGAATTACAGTTGTGTACCACTCTCTCCAGCTTTTTTATGCGGATGCTG
The DNA here is from genome assembly GCA_026225945.1 of Cricetomys ansorgei. Classification (NCBI taxonomy): domain Eukaryota; kingdom Metazoa; phylum Chordata; class Mammalia; order Rodentia; family Nesomyidae; genus Cricetomys; species Cricetomys ansorgei. The sequence goes on from JAMJFZ010001228.1 coordinate 1,867,528, forward strand.
GTGATTCACTCTCGGGCTTGTGCTTGTGTAGTAAGCTCTCTGCTGACTGAAGCATCTCCCCAGCCTTCAACTGAGTACTTTTAGCCAGGGGACTGGGTAATACCCGGAGAGTGATTTCTACAGTGTGGGAATGTGGTACCCTATCACAGTGCTGTAAGTAGGATGGGACCTGGGATGTAGTTCTGAACACCCAGTCACAAATCCTCATCCTTGAGCTAGTAAAGAGGCAGCCTCATGACCCTATTACCCCATGCATTGGGAGCCGGCCACTTTCATATCACATGCTTCAAGAGGGGCAGTAGCCCTGGAAACTGCCAGATGGCTAATTAGAATATTTCAGATTATCACCTCACAGCTATTCTCCAAGAGGCTATGAGACTAATTACATCTTCCCTGACATCTTTTGCCTTTGTTGGTGCCAAAATTTAAGCAGCACACCAAATCTATTAATACCCAGGCTGTGTAACCTCACACGTCTCAGCAGATCTTTATGTTGCCCGATTTCTTTTTCCCATCTTACCCTCTGCACATCTCCTTGAACTCACAGTCTGTTTCCATCAAGCTCTGTTCTTCTCAGAACATCCTGCTTGGTAGCCTTCCTTCTATCAGACTCTACCCTGGGGTCTTTGTATGCTCTGCAGCCTTTTAAATAGAGAGCATTTGCCTGCCTTTATGAGTTCCTGGAAACTCATGACTTGGGTTCAGGATTTATGATCTGTGGTACCCACTGCCATATTTGGGGAGTTTACCACAGATGGCTATGTGGTAAAGGCTGGAAGTAAAATGATAAGGAGGAGATGATGAGAAATTCTCATGTTTGGGGAAGATTCTGCAAAGAGACCTAGCAGAAGTCTCCATTGCTTGTATTCAGGAGTCTCTGGTGCTCATGGTAGGGAAGGCATGGTGGCAGGAACTGGAGACATATTCAGGTTGTTTCTGCACTCAGGAAGCAGGAGAGGCGAACACTGGTGCTCAGCTCTTTCTTTTCTTTAGCCAGGGGCCTTCTTTTCTCCATTTGTTTTAGTCAGCACATGGGTTGGTGCCACCTACACTCATGTCGGGTCTCCCGCCCCAATCTAGAAATTCTCTCACATTCATGCCTAGATCTAGGTTGGGAATAAATATAAACCACTACAGAGTCTTTTCAAGGTTAGTACTATAGATTATATATGGGTGTTTGGGGCTCAGTCTTACTGAATAAACACATTCTGCTTCTTTTTGTTACTGATGAACACTTGAGTGCTTGGTCCTTTGGTCCAGCTGTCTTCCCTCTTGTCGACTCAGACCCTACCAAAGACTCTCCTCACTTCCTTTCTCTCTGAGGATCTTCTGTTCTGTTCTATTGCAGTCACGTTCAAAGTCCTGAGAGAATCATCCCTGACCCCATGGATGGCGGAGTCCTCTGTTACTAGAGGGCTTTGGTGAGAATCTTCCTTTGAGTGAGACCTTCCACAGTACTATCATACCTTCTGCTCCTTGTTCAGTTGAAAGATGTTAAAACTACATTAAAAGAAATCCATAACCCAGATCACTGTACAACACTTAAATTCAAATCACTGGGGTGGAATCCAGTGATGTTTCCTCACACTCCTTGATGATTCTGTATGGCGAGGGCTGAGAACCATTGCTCCCTGAAAGAGTCACATGCAGGAGTACTGGAACGCAATGATGGGGTTTGCAGATCTAATGTAGCATGCCATTGCATGAGCTTTTTTCCGGGAGATGTGAACAAATAGCCCTTTTCTTCTGAAAGTGAAAGCAAAATAATAATAAAATTTTCTTTTGATAGCACAGAAAAATAACAGTTCCACGTAAGTCCAGCTTTATGAAGCATTGAGTATATCAGGCTTCCTTATGGAGCCCGAGTGAGGACTTACAGGAATGTGGGTGAGCCCCAAATAACTGTGTCATTGCAAAGTCCTGCTGCAGAAACCATGTGCTTTTGTGTGAAGGCCAGAGGTTGATGTCCACTTTATTTACTGAACCCAGAGATTGCTACTTTGGCTGCTCTCACTAGCTGGCTTGCTCTGGAGATGCTGTGTCTGTTTCCTGTGCTCTGGGTTTATCGATGTGCTCTCATACCCACACAATTTCCTCATGAGTTCTAGGGAATCTGAACTCTGGCCTTTCTGCTTTGGCAGCAAGCACTGTATCAAATGGAACCATCTCCCCATCCCTATAGAAGGCTATGTATGGGTCACCCACTATTTCTCTTGATTTGTCAAGGAGATTATAGGAATACTTGAGCCCAGGTATTATATCTCATTTACCTTTTCTCTACCAGTGATTTTTTGGGAGATATCTAACATGATTTTGACTAATCAAAATAACTAAATATTTGCAATTCTGGATAATTCAACATAATTATTAATAAAAATCTTCCAAAATTATTTTTAAAAGGTTTATGATATGTGTGTGTGTGTGTGTGTGTGTGTGTGTGTGTGTGCCAGCATGCACGTATGTGGGAGGGTGTCAGATCCCTTGGATACCCTGGAGCTGGAGTTACAGGCATTTGTGAGAGCCATCAGATATGGGTGCTATGAACCGAACTGGGATTCGTCCTCTGCAAGAGCAGAGAGTGCTCATCATCAGTGAGGCTCCCCAGCCCACCCCCAGTTTCCCCTAGTCTCACTAAGGTCTTGTAGAACAGAGAAGAAAAGAGGCTTAAGGTCCTGATGTGAGGGACTCTTGTGGTAAAACTTAGTTTGATAAGGCTTTTGGGATGGAAATGAACTCTTCAAATACTCTTTAAGATGAATCAACCAGGAGCTGTTTTTCATTTCATGTGACTGCTAGAATTCATGATCCCCAGTTTAAATAAGACAGCACTGAACTGTACAGTTACAAAACCAACCAACCAGACAGATAGACAGACAATGCAGTTGACTTCAGAGAGTTGTAAGACACTGGATATCTCTCTAGTCTGACACAGCTCTCAAATGCTTTTCTTGTTTTAATTTTTATAGTGTGTGTGTGTATGTGTGTGTGTGTTATGTGTGCATGCATGTGGACATCTATGGAGGTCAAAGATTGCATGAGGTGATTCCCTCTTTCTACCATGTCGGCCCCAGGATCCACTCAGGTCATCAGGCTAGGTAGCAAGCTCCTTTACCTGCTGAGCCATCTCATCAGCTCCTGATATATTTAAAACAAAAGTCATACTGGGCTTTGTGTAACTATAATGGATAGATCATGGTATCCTTTCACACTGTTTTCTGTAAGTAGTATGCTCTGGTTATAGACTGTGGTAAAGAGAGAAGCTATCAAGGAAAGGTAGTTTGGAAAGACAACGGGATTAGTGTTTTAAAGAATGAGCTGAGCTGTTCTGTGTTAACATGCACGGCACTTTATCAGTTGCTAATTACAAACTGAAGAATCACCGTGTCAAAAGACAGCCTATCTCTTTCACTCTGGCTCCAACTTTTTCTAATTATTTCCCCCCATGGTATCAAGTATAAGGTCATCTGTCTTGGTAGAAATAAATTAATGGCTGCCATTGAGTGCATTGGGATGTTTGGTTAAAATATGGCTACTCCATCTCTGTTCTGAGCAGTCTAGTGTACTGGTTAAATTATCTGTCCTTCATGGCAGTATGAGCCTCATATGTTAAGTGACCGACTTTCCCCTCCATATTCCAGAGTCCAGAGACCAAAGCAACCTATTGTTTATATATGTCACTAAAAATAGCCCAAATGCCTGAGTCTTCAGTCCATATTTCACAGTTTTTCTCCCCCAGTGACAAGAGTCTTGTGTTCTTTTTACAGATGAAAAGAGAAAAAGTTCCATAAGTTTCTCATTATTTCTAGGAGGTTCTTTCTTCTGGCAGCTTCTTTAAAAAAAATGTATGCTACATTTACTTTGTGTTGCTGAAGGGACAGGAGGAAAGAGAAAGAGAGTCAGGAGGAAGATAAGTAGTCAAGTTCCCAGAAGCTAAGATCACATAGATCTTGTTGGGATTGTTCCTGTTGTTTTCACTGCAAGTAGGGTCACAAAGGTACTGCAAAGTGACTTTGTGGCTTTGAAAAAAAAAATACTGAAGTCATAGCATAGTGAAAAAGACCTCAAACTCTTGATTCTCCTGCCTCTCCCTTCCCAGTGCTAGGATTACTGGTGTACAACACCAGCCCCAGTTTATGTGGTAATGGGATTGAATCCCATTACCACAGTAATGCTACATGCATGCTACATAAACAGTCTGCCAACTAGAACTGGTACCGTTCTCTAGGAACTCTTCATTTCTGAACATTTCTCAGCTTAGATTCTAGTCATGACAGTACTACATAGGCTTCAGAACTCAACTATGACTCCATTTTATTAGACATGGAAAAGGAGCCTGATTGTCATTTGTGGGGTTGTTGAAAGCAAATTGTTTTGTATGACCTAAACAGCAGGAAGACTGGCTGAATAGTTTTAGCTGGATCTATTGCAGGAGTTCTCAACCTGTGGGTCATGACCATTTGGAGGTCAAACGACCCTTTCACGGGGGTCATCTAAGATATGCAGATATATATCAGATTTTTTACATTATGATTCATAACAGCAGCAAAATTGCAGTTATGAAGTAGCAACAAAAATAATTTTATGGTTGTGAGTCACCACAACATGAGGAACTGTATTAAAGTGTTGCAGCATTAAGAAGGTTGAGAACCAGTGAGTACTCTCTGTGGTTGAAGAGATGGCTTAGTGATTACAAGTGCTTCCTACTCAGTCACAGACTGGAGGTTGGGTCCCAGCACTCACATAACAAGCTAGTTATGCCTGTAATAGACCACAGCTTTGATGGAGGTAGAGACAGGAGAGTTGCTAATACTTGCTGACCCTAGCAGAGGAAATGTGAGCCCCAGACTCAGTGAGAGACCCGAAAGCAATAGGTAGAGAGGGATAGAAAAGGACATTCAATGCCGTCTTCTGGCATCCACGCATGAAAGTAGATACATGTACCCCTACACCCAAATGTGAAAATATATTCTCACACACAATCAAATACAACACACACACACACACACACACACTCTCACAAACATATTTGTGATGGAGTCTCATGTTGTTCAAACTCTTTTTAAACTCCCTATGTAATCAAGGATGACCTTGAACTCCTTATCTTCCTCCATCTGCCTCCCAACTGACAGGTATGCACCACCATGCTCAGTTTATGCAATGCTGGGGACCAAACTATATATCTGTATCTATATCTTTATCTATATGTATATCTAATCTATATCTGTACCTATACCTATATATATACACTACACACACACATACACACTATATACACAAACTCTTTCTCTCCATATATATATATATATATACATATATACACACACACACACACATAAACTATACACACATACACACACATGTGTATGTGTGTGTGTGTGTGTGTGTATGTGTGCATAATCTTGGTGTGTTTTACTTTTGACAGGTCTAATAGACAAGAAAGACCATATCTTCTGAACCAGTAGAATGGGTTTTCTTGAACTCAGTTATTTAAGAACAATTTGATAGATCACAAATTAAATGCCCATTCTTACATTGTTTTTGATGATGATGATGATGATGATAATGTTGATGATGGTAGTGGTGGTGGTAGTGATAATAAATGACCTTACCAAATAGCCTTAAGGAGTAGGGAAGTATACCTTTTATTGACTTTCATGAAGGCTTCTGAGACACTCAGCAATCAGTGCCTCTTTTCCTCTTGAGTCCTAAGAAATAATGGCAATTTTAATGGGTACCAGGTATTGTTTTCCAACCCTCTGTACTGATTGAGGGTCCACACATCTCCCTGGAATTTCAGACACCAGAAACTATAAGATGGAGAAACATTTATTGTTCACTGATCAGACATGTATAGTAATCAGTAATGTGTTCTCAGGAGCAAGGTCTTTCAAACCCACTGGGTGTTGTATATAGAGTCAGGTGGAAGCTGGACTAGCTGTTCCTTTTACTTATGCCTTAAATGAAGTTTTTAATACTCCCATGAATGTATAGAAATCACCGTTCAGCACATAAACAGAAAATAAAATATCATTTCTAATTACTTCACTTAGAAAAATGATTTTTAAGGAGGGAGGGCAGTGATTTCATAACGGGCAACTGATCACTCTGGTAGTACAGAAAGTGAATAATTACTTAGGCTCAGCCTTTACAGGCCTTTAGTGACAGCATAGAATATGTGAGTAAGAAGATATGTACACACAATCGATACATCATTATGCTACATTTTTTTATTTAACATTTTATGGTTTCTTATTCCTCACATTTTTAATGGAACAATTGACAGCTTAAAGGGGAGGATTTTTGGCACAGGAGAGGCATTGGCGGAATTAAAAGGCCTTTTCTTTGGTGACATGCTGCGTCTCCAAGCTGGCTTCTAGAGCTGTCTGAATGACAATACCTTTCATCTTCCACTTGTGAAGGTGGTTCAGTCAATAAAGTGCTTGCATGCAAGCATGAGGACCTGAGGTCAATTCCCCCAAAACCAGTAAGGTGCATGTACTTGAAACCCCATTGCTGTGTGCAGAAACAGAGAAGCATTAAGACGAGAAAAATGCTGTCCTCATTCAGAGATACACATCTTTGGTACATTCTAGAGTTTTGTTTCTTCACTGATCCTCCAAAGGAATGTGTGTTGGAGGTCTGGTCATCTAGGGGGACGTGTCAATGAAAAGGTACTGGGCTGGAGGAATGACTTGATGGCTCAGTCAGTATTGTGCTTGCCTTGCAAGCATGAGGACCCAAGTTCAATCCCCAGAACTCAAATAAAAAGGCTGAACATGGCGGTGTATGCTAACAACCCCACCACTAATGAGGTGGAAACAAATGGATGATGGGGACTCACTGGCTAGCTAGCTTAGTCACATCGGTGGACTCTAGGTTGAGTGAAGAGCCATGTTTCAAAAACCAGGATGAGTGATTGGAGAAGATACCCAAGGTTGTACGTTGGCCTCCACATGCATGGACGTGCCTGTGCATCTACACATAGGAATAAGTACACAAATACCTCCTATCTTTGCCTGCATGTGTTTCTGCAACAGAGGCATGTAGAGTCACCCAGTCAGAACCCTGTTACCCAACCAGCAGGAAGGCACTGGCATTGGAGGAACTGACATTTGGTTTAGGTCTTTCATAGTCAAGGAGAAAAATGTGTTTGCTGTAATCTGGCTTTCTGGCTTTGCTGAATAATGGCAGGAGAAGGGTTAGAGAGATGGCTCTGTGGTTAAGAGCATTTCTGCTGTTCCAGAAGACATCCCAGCATGTGCATCTGGTAGCTCACAGCCCCCTTTAGCTCCAGCTTCTAGGGATACGGCATCCTCTTCTGGCCTCTACACACTTGCACAGGCCCGCTCTTGCACATGGGCATACACAGACTCACACAGACACACACAGACACAGACCCAGACACAGACACACGTGGTAAAAAATAATAAAATAATGACGTGGAAGGAACTAATGATTGTAGTCCAGAAAGGAGAATGCTTACATTGTATCCTAGATCATCTGAAAGCTTCCATGTATCCCATGGCAAACTACTTGAGTCACTTGACTGCTCCGTGCTTAATCTGGATATCTATAAAGTCAGGTTGCCAGCATGCTTACATCTCTGGGCACATGATTCTAAAGGAAGATACTTTTTGTAAAACAGTTTTCTCAGTGTGTGCTGCATTATCAGCCCTCCGCAGATGTTTGCCACTGTTAAAGAAGGTTGTGAGTGACCGCAGAAACATGCATCTACTAATGGCTTTCTATTCCCCTCTCACTGCCAGCACCAGCACAGCTCCAGCTCCACCAGCCAGTTGAAAGAATTTGGTAGAATCTCTATTACTAAGGTGCAAAAGGCAAGAGGAAACTGTTTTATGCAGCCACCAGTAGAAAGGGAGCCTTCGTTGAGAATTTTGTTTCTGACACAGGGTCTCTAGCTTGAGCTGACCTTGAAGCTGACTCCCTATATAGCCAGAGATGCCCTTGAACACCAGATCTTTCTGCCTCCACCTCCCCAGTTCTGGGATTAAAGGCATGTACAACCATACCCAGTTTACTATGTGCTAGGGATCCATGTGTCTAGTACCCTGGGAGAGTCATTTAAACTCCTGCCTCTTGTCACCTATCTATGATAAGAGAACACATAGTCTTCCCTGGAGGCCAAGCAATAGCAAGATAAGAGGCTCTGGGGATTTTATACTCTGAAATGCCAAGATCCAGGAAGTATGGGTTCCTACAATATTGGCATTGAACTCTAAAATCCTTAAAATATTTAAATACAGTAGAATTACTTTTCTAAAATATTCCAGTGTTAAGTACAGACATGGCAATGACAATCCTCTTATAAAGTGCCTGCAAAATTATTGTCTCAGGGTGAAAACTTATTATATTTATAAGATTAAGGGGGCTCAGTTGATAAAACTCTTGCCGCACACAAGTGTGAGATTCTGAGTTCGGATCCCCATATAAGGATTGGGCACGGGGCTTGTGATCCTGAAATTTAAAGAAGAGAGATGAAGATATCTTGATAACTGGCCAGCTAGTGTAGGAAAGCAGTGAGCTCCAGATCAATCAGAGACCCTGTCTCAAAATAGTAAGATTGAAGAAGACTTCTAGTATTGACCTCTGGTCTCTGTGTGCATGCACATGTTACACTACAGTATAACACACACACACACACACACACACACACACACACACACACACATGCATACAGTAGGTGAAAACTACTGCTTGGGAGGATTAGCTCTGCAGAAAGCTTTGAGGGTTAGTTTTTGACTAAAGTAAACCTACACTCTATAACCATGATTCTTCTTTAACAGGATTCTGGTTAACTAGATACTTAGATTCTGGTTACCTCTTACTTTTTGTATTTATTTAGTGTTAGATGCTACATTTTAGTCCTTGATGGCATACTTAAGGTGATTTCTTCAGCACAGTGAAGCCAAATTTGAAATTGAAATGAAAATTTTCAAATTTCCCATACTCTCTAATGTGATTTAGAGAACAATACAGGAAAAAAATGAGTACATATATCAAGGCACTTGAGTACAAACTTTAGGAAGAATTGAGATATCCCCATCTGATGCAAGATTTAAGGTGAGGCTCTGAGGCGACCCCAGGGCATCCTTCCACTCCGTCAGCTGGAATCTCTTCTTAATTCTTCAGACAGGACAGTGTTGGACAGGGGTCAACATAAGCACCACAGGAAGGCTGCCCTGGAGGGGAATGGGAATGGCTAGCAGCTGTAAAGATAGCATTACTTCACCAGCAGGAAATGCATCTAAGAAACAGCTTAGTATGCTTGAGGCACTGTCCTGAAACCAAGGGACCTGTAGTCACTGTGGCAGAATGTCAATGCAGTATCCGCCCCGTAACGACTTGTCATTTCGTGTGTGGGAATGAACAGTGCTCCCCTAACAGGGGAGTTGCAGATACTGGAAGGCCCTCTTGTCTGGCAGCTCCTCACCCTTTAATGGGCACCTTAGGTGATATCAACCTGCAACCCACCTTCTGTTGCTAAGATTCAGCCACTTAAAGCCGGTCCTGAGTTGGCTGTTTATGCACTTAAGTGGAACGACAAGACCCAAGCTGCCCCTGAGACTTAGCACGGATACAGTAATTGCTTTCCTTTCCCAGACGGTGAGGCTTCTGCCTCAGTGGACCAAGTACACTGCCCTGTCAGACAGAAGAGAAGCAACAGCAGGAAAGCACAGGAGGAAATAGAAAATGTCAAAGAGCTCCAGGTTGGAAATTGCATTTCACAGGTGCCATTAAGCTCTGTCAGGAGGGAAGATGAAAATGCTAATTGACAGATTTAGTTATGTTTTATTGTCTTCCAGTTGCTGAGTAAGTCATCAGATGGTGCCATTTAATCATTAATGGGAAGCTTTGGAGGGACCCCTTAGTTGTTCGCTATTCATCTTTTACCCTCTCTACCAAGGTGTCTTAAACTATTATATCCTGCCAGCACAAAAGGGAGATAAAAACTATACATATTTATACTCAACCTAAGAACTGATACAAATCTTAATTGCCACAGCACAAGGGTATCAATTATAATGTAAAAATTCTGTCTCAGTCAAGGATAATTATGTCTGTTGTTCTTTTTTTTCTCCTTTTATTGAGACAGGGTCTCACATATCCCAGGTTGGTCCTGAACTTTCTGTGTAGCCAAGGATGCCCTTGAAACATCCATCCTGGTTCCACTTCCCAAGTTCAGGGACTTTGAGTATGAGCCCCCAATCTGGTTTTAAGATATTTGTTATCTTGTTATGGACACACATACACATAGGCATACACATCTATGTACACAGATTTACCTAAGGCTTTCTTAAGCATAAAATTAGAGGGACAGCACAATGCCTCATTGATGCATGTGCATGTGAATACATGCATGTTCAAGAGCATCAAATGAATTAATAAGTGAACTGTATTTGTGCTCAAGACTTCTAGCTGCAGTTGCTAATGTGTGATGCAGAAAGTCACTCATCAAGTAAAGCAATAATTAAGAGACTTGCATGCTACTGTTTTCTTTCTGTATGTGTATGTATTTGTGCCTGTTAGTATGTGTGGGTATGCATGAACATGTGTATGTGTGAGTGTATGTATGTTAGTCCTTAGCTCAGCATTTACTGTCATTCTCAATCATTCATATCATCACTCATATCATGTATTAACTTTTATAATACCTATTTGCGCGCACACACACACACACACACACACACACTTGTAAAGATCAGAGGACAACTTTCCATCCTTTCACCATAGGTTCCAGGGATTAAACTCTGGTTATCAGCCTTGGTGGCAAGTGTCTTTACCTACTGAGCCATCTCTCTGGCCACCACCTTATTTTCTGAGGCACGGTTTTTCAGTGAACTTGTAGCTCACTCATTTGGTGAGACTGGCAGGCCAGGGAGGCTCAAGAATCTGCCTCGTTCTGTCCTCGTGTGTGAAATTACAGGGATGTCGCACCACATCAGGCTGCCTCTCTACCTTTCTCTCCTTCCCTCCCTACCCTTCTCTCCTTCCCTCCTTACCCTTCTTTCCTTCCCTCCCTACTCTTCTCTCCCAATCTCTGTCTTTCCCTTCTGCCTTCCCTCTTTCCCTCCCCCTCCTCTTTCTTTCATACATGGATAGGCTAGAACTCAGGTCCCATGCTTGCATAGAAAACATTTTACAGAGTGATCCATCTCCACAGTTCCCGCTTTCAGAAACTGTAGTGGAGGAAGAATGAGTGGTTGATATTCTTGGTTGAAGGAAACATTGAAAGGAGACTCTAAATTTAATCGAATTCCTTTCTCTTGTGTCCTCCTTTGTAATAAGAGGCTCATAGTTACCACAAGGTATTTCCACGTATAGGCCATATTTCATCATTTGTCCTAGGATTATGGATATCCTAAGGGAATAAAGTTCTCATGTTAGAAGGATCACTCTGAATGTTCTTCCCTTGAAAGTTCCCGGTGGTGCTTAATGATATCTCAGAACTGATCATATGGGACTGAAATGTCAGCTCATTTAAAATGAGATCGGAGCCCCTGTATCTAGTCTGCCCTTCGGATAATGTTTATATACATAACTGTCATTTGTAGATGAATCTGTGGACCTCCTCCAGATGAATTAGTAGCTTTCATTCCTTCTTACCAACATACTATAATTGAGTTCAGTGTCTGATTTTCCCATGTCTCCATTATGTGTTCACTATTTAAAGCTTTTAAATATTTAACACCTTAGCTGCCAGAGTTTGTCAAAGACAATCCAGGCCATGGAGACTGTGGGAGCCATATCTGTGGCAGGAAAGGAATAAAGTAGTCACCTTCAAACTTCGAGTTCTGCATACATAGGTGAATTCCAGATAGTTTTTCTCTTAAAATATATTGCTGGGGAGGTAGCTGAGGAGATGGCTCAGTGGGTAAGAACAGTTTCTGGGAAGAACTGAATTTAAATCCCCAGCACATCTCCCCAGGACCACTGAACATCTCCCCTGGGATCACTGAGCATCTCCCTGAGAACCACTCTGAAGCATCTCCCTGAGAACCACTTAACATCTCCCCTGGGACCACTGAGCATTTCCCTAGGGGCTACTGTGAAGCATCCCTTTAACCTCAGTGCTGGAGGGGATAGACAGCAGGATATCTAGACCTTGCTGGCTGTCAGCCTAGCTCCAGGTTCATTGAGAGACCCTTTCTCGAGGAAATAAGACAGAGAGTAATAGAGCAGGACATCAGAAATTGTCCTCTGGCCTCTGTTGACATATTCATAGGCACATGCAGCCCCACACATGTGTGCATACACTACACACATAAACACAAAATACAAATAAAGTTCTGTTGCCTTAAGTGTCTAGATTCTCACAAGAGCTCAGCTCCTCTGTTAAACCCTGGTCTGTTTTACTTGGTGCTTCCTCAGCTTCCTTCAGTCCCACCGCTCCATTATCTCCCAGAAACTGGCCACAACAAGTCCATCAGGCAAGCAGATGCTCAGGGAGTCTTGATGGAGAATTTCCACAACAAGTCCTGGAAATCACCATGACAAAGATCATCACAATCTCTCAGGCAGTGGGAGGTGGCATGGGGGATGGAAAGAATGCAGCCTTGAAAGGAGATAGACATTAAATCTGGTTCTACCAATTGGTCCACCGTGCACCACATGCCTTTAGGTGGGATTTTTTTGTATGTTATCTAATCTGTATACATGCTATGTACATATGTGTAATCTATATATGTTCTATACACATAAAATATGTTATATATAAAATCTATATATGTTACACATAAAATATGTTATATACATATATGTCTATATGCTATATATACATATAAAATCCATGTATGTTATATATAATCTATATATGTAATAGACATAAAATCCATATATGTGTTAGATATACATATAAAATATGTTATATATACACATTAAAATCTTTATATAAATATAAAATACATATTATAGAAAAATATAAATCTGTTTACTTGATATACAAAAACATATATATGGTCTATACATTTATAAAATCTACATTCTATGTAAAATCTATATATGCTATATTCACTTATAAAATATATTTCATATTCATGTATACAATCTTTTATATACATATCTAATATCTATGTACTATATAATATATATAATATATGCATATGTTATAGAAACATAATGTGGGTGTGTATATGTGTATGTCTGTGTGTGTGTGTGTGTGTGTGTGCGCACGCGCGCGTGCACGCGTATGCATACTTTTACAGACTTGTGTTTGTATATACACCCGAAGACATGAAGCTTCCATTCAGGCCCTTCCACCTACTCTTCTCCTCACTGGCTGTGAGGCTGGGAAAGAGACTCACATGTTAAAGCTATGGGTATGCATGGGTGGGGAGAGTTGGCTGGCTCCCTGCCTCCCAGGGGGATGTAGAGATGAACTGGGGCAGAGAAGAACCTCTGTTCTATGCAGCAGCTTCTGGTTAGATGCACACAGACCAGCTACTCGGCCAGCTTGTGGAGTGACTGCTAAAGGGATGAGTGTTCAGTGCTGACATGGAGAATGTACTTATGTGCAGGCTCTGTAACTATAGGGAGTTCTCTCTTGCTTGACTAAATTCAGACAATCTTAATGAACGTTTAGTGGAAACCTTCAGAAATGTCCCTCTGTCTGATCCCCTTGCTTTAGTCTCAGACATGGGAGAATCAGAGGGGCTGAGGTTTTCCACAAGTTTTCATTACTGATGAGGGTGACTCAGCTGCCTGTGAAAGGGACTTTTGTATACAAGTTCTGAGGAGGAGAGACATAGCTTTAAAATACTTGAAGTTGCTAGGTGTTGGTGGTACACACCTTGACTTTAATCCCAGCACTTTGGAGGCATATGCAGGCAAATCTCTGTGAGTTCAAAGCCAGCCTGGCCTATAGAGTGAGTTCCAGTATAGACAGAGTTACAACAGAGAAACCTTGTCTCTCTCTCTCCCTCTCTCTCTCTCTCTCTCTCTCTATATATATATATATATATATATATATATATATATATATATATATATATATATATATATATACTGTGTATGTGTGTGTGTGTGTGTGTTTTCTAAATGCAAGTAAATATTTTGAAAGGTTTCTCAGTGACCCTGAAAGAAAAACAAAATTCAGAGAAACCAAGACACCATCCAGGCCTCCTGCCTTCTCAAAGAGGGTAACTCTAGCTATTCCCCAGTGCTGCCCTGAGGGGGATTATCTATTTGTGCAGCAAGTCTCCTGTGCTTCTCCTCCACTTCTGATTTGGAGAGTGAAGTTCCTTAAAGTTGTCATTTCTAGCTTCAGCTGCAGTGTAGTTGGGAAGCCTCCTGGGCCAAGTATGTATGCAAGCACGGACTAGAAAGAATGCTTGAAGCCTAGAAATTAAGATTTCGGTTTGGAGCTGTGAATCTGCCTGTCTCTGCCTGGTGACTTCTTGCCATCACCCAGAGGAATTCTGGCCTTTTCCCCTTGGAGATAATTTTCCCCTTGGACTCAGCTTCTGAGCTCAGAAAAGCATCAGGGTTTGATTGATGGTTGATGGATTAAATGTGTACATACTACTTGAGCCCTTTAAAATGTCTTCAGTGGTGTAGCCATTGGTAATTGACCATGTCTCTTTAGATAGCCCTTCATCCCTGAAACCAATCGATGGTAATGACGCCCATAGAGATTCACCAAAAAATAACAAAGTCATGGAAAATGAAATAAGAAAGGGAACTGGTTGTGAAGAAGATCCGTGGAAGTGAGAAGGAGAAAGGAGAGGATAATGGAGTAAGATGATGAAATGCATTATATACATGTGTGAAATGTCATAAGGAAGCCCCTTATTACAAATGCATAATACATGCTAATAAAAACTAAAGAATTAACCCAAATAAGTAAATGAATATCTTTTACAGATGGTCTAAATATTAAGAATATTAAGTCTTTCTTCTTGTTTTTAAACTCTTAGAGGAGTTTGGGGTACTTTTAGGCTAGTGGTTCTGAAAGTGAGGTCCAGTGAAGATAGTCTGAACATCTCCATCCCCTGAGGATAGGTCAGAATACAGGTGCTCATGTCCCTCTTCCAAACATCGAATCAGGGCTCTGGGGGTCAGATGCAGTCTACTTCAACAAGCCTTCAGTCCTGGGACTCTGCCTAAGGTACTCTAGCATCTGATCTGAACACCCTTCCTCATCCTAAGCAGAAGCCAACAGAACTCTGAGGCTCAAGACCATCCTAGACAGAACCTAGCCCAGAGTCTGATCCCAACACAGATTCTCAAATACAGTCTTGGAGACACTGTTCCGAGTGAGCACTGAACACTGTGCGAAAAGGTAAGCTTTCACCTCTGGTTTAGGAGAGACTTGAAAGACTTGCTTTCTACCAACAACCCTGTCTGATATTGTTATCTGAACTCTTTAGGAAACTCATTTTAGTGGCATGCCATAAACAATAAGCACATTTTAGGATGGAGGGTTGAAAGGGAAGTGTTATGTAAAATGTAGCCTAGGAATTACCTTCCTCCAAGCTCATTCCTAAACAGCTTTGTCTTTCCTGACCCTAGGTCTGAGTGGCAGTGGAATGCCGCTGTTGGGCAAATGTCCCTGTAAACTGCTGGGTTGACTTTTATAGCTGCAGACTTGTTCCCCCATTGCCCAGTTCCATGCTGGCGTCTTTGCCAGTAACCTTTGCATACTGTACTAAAAATTTCACCGACTTAACCACTAGTGTATTTAAAGATTAGAAGGACTGTGTTTAATCAAACCTATTGACTTTTCTCATAATCCTTATATATAAAATGGGCTCCACAAAATTGAGGACTTAGGGGCTAATATAATACTCACTTTACAGGTTGACTTAACGACGACACAGTCGTAGATTTATTTTGTTTAAAAATTATTAGTCACACAGGCAAATTTTAAGGGAACCGTGTGTGTGTGTGTGTGTGTGTGTGTGTGTGTGTGTGTAGACAGAGTCAATTGTAAAAAAAATATAGTGCTTTAAGCTTTATCTAATTGTGTTTAATATTTGCCGTAGATGACATGCAGCGTTGAGAAGGTACTGACTGTGTAAGATAAATGTTTTGCTTTGGAACTGAGGCTTGTTCTAGAGTTGCCTTTCAGTTGAGGTGGGAGAGCAATGAGAGTCAGACATAATGCCTTTGAACAGGGTTTTGTACTGAACTTGAGGCAGAACAAGAACATGGTCTGGTTAAAAGGAAGTCAGGTGCTTTTGACAGCTAGCCCTAACAGGAAACTATGTGTAGACAACCAGGTCTGTCGTGTCCTCCCAGCCCCAGCTCCTTTTTTATTTTTACTAAATACCTCTACCCTGTCAGTCATCTTTTCCTTTTAAGAGATGGGTGTAGCATTCAGATACGAAGTTATCTCTCAGCCTCAGGACAGCTTTGCCTTCTTCATTTGCTAATAACGTGTCTCTGAAAACTTTTCTCATTTTGAACTTGATCCTTAATGCATCAAGAGCTTAAATACAACTCTGGATTCTTCGGCAACAGCATGCGACGCAGTGCCCCTTGCGCCTCTAAGACAACATGGACGTTCAAAAAGTGCACAGTGCACACCCCAGAGTGTGTTGCTGCCTGTCATTTATAGATGCCAATGAGCAGACACAGGAAGTGAATCTTTAAAACTGCTTTATTCAGAGAGCTGGTGATCTGAGCAAACAGGATTAACATTGCCCAGACCTGTCTTCCTTCTCGTCTCTAACCTGAAGACTCCATAGGGAGAGTGAGGCTGGCACATCCAGTCACCGAGCCTGGAACTCAGACTCCGCCCTCTGGTCAGGTGGCCAGTACGTATCTGAGACTCGGTATGCCTGCGCCTCTCTCCTTATCATCCCTCACACGCCTTTTTATTCTCTGGATGTCTGGACCCAGGCACTTCTTCAAACACTGAGTCTAGTTATTCCTCTGGGGCCTGGGAGGGGTTAAGTCAGAACAAACCAACCATCAACAGTGAGCCTGTGCAGAGCTGATGATGACATGTGTGTGCCGATTCCTTTCTGCAGGATGGCTTACGAGTGCACCTCTGTAATACAGAATGCAAAGTGTCTATCACTTTCACAAAGCTGCAACCCCAAGGTGCCCATGTGCAGTGTGCAGGTGTAAACCCTGGCTGGAACTGAGCTTCACCTAATTGAAGGGCTGTCCCATTGAAGCTCCAAGAGCTGAGCCCAAGAGCTGAGCTCAAGATACGAGGGGGAGGTATGCCTAGGAGGTGAACTGCCCTATGGGGAGGTTGGTAGTGACTGTAGAGCCTTCTGAGTGAATCCCAGGCTGACGGCAGCACCTTCATTCTGAACCTCTACCTGAGTGGATGGTCAGGCTTCTGGAAGAGATTAATGGGTAAAGGGTGAGCAAAACCATCCTCTGGCCTTAGGGCTACGCAGTGGCTTGTGAGTTTACAGCTGAACTGGTGCAGTGACCGCTTCGGGCAGTTAACCCAGGACTTGGCCAGTGTGAGCCCTGGGAGATTCATGCTGCCAGTCTTGAACAAAACGGATGGCTTACAGCTCAAGTGACCAGGGGGCCTTTAGGGCCTAATTCCTGTATTTCCCAGAGTGAGAAGCAAACATGCCATTTAGCTGGCAGAGACTGGGGCTGAAAATGTCACTTTGCAGTGAATCTTGGAAGCTGACGTGCCGGACATCCCCATTCTCTCCAGCCTATCTGGACAGGTTGAGACAGAGGGACAGAGCAGTTATTGCATTCTAGAGAGATTTCAAGAAAGGTTTGGCTTTGTTCTGGTAGGTAGTAGAGTCTTTGCATACTAATGAGAGGCTGATTTGACTATCCCATTGGTGATGGTTGAAGCAGTCTAGTCCCCTAAACGGACTGGATTCCTAGCTCTTGGCACTCATACAGATGTCTTCCTGAGTCTGGGATCCTTAGACTGTTTGACCGCCCCCCCCAGAAACAAGTAATAATATTGATATCTGAACTAGGTTCACTTGAAGTTTACGTTAATCTCCAGCTTTTCAGTCACAGAAGTAAGCATTTTTTTTTCACACTAACTAGCTTTTTTTCTTGTGTGTGGTTCCTTATTGCACCTAATTTAATTTTGCATGAAAAGCCCTGATAACTAATTATATGGCATTTGTATACTCTGAACAAATCCCTCAAAAATATTTGCATAAATTTCCTGATGTTCCCGGTGACCCTTTACCAACTCTCATCACAGAAGGCTGCCTTCCTAAATTGACTTCTTAGCACATCCGCCTTGTCTGAATGTGACTGATTTATGTGTGTGTGTGTGTGTGTGTGTGTGTGTGTGTGTGTGTGTTGGGCATTAGAGTAGGTAAATTCTACTGTCTGAGGTGTTAAGAATCAGTATTTAAAGCTAGAGTTGCTGTCCCAGGCGACTGTCCTAGTACAAAGCACTGACAGCCTGGGTGTGTCCTCAGTGTACAGTCCCTGCATGGAATGGGCTTAGCAGCTGAGAGCCTGGCAAAGAGATTTATGTAACAGCAATTATGGGACTGGTGAGATGGCTCAGGATCCGAGTGTGCTTCTCAGAGCCCACATGATGGAAGGAGAGAACTGACCGCTACAGGTTGCCCTCTGACCCCCATATGTGTGCTCTGACGCATGCTTGCCCACACACATACGAACAAATGCTCGTAAGATTTAAAAATGTGGGAAAGGGAACAGTGCAGTGTCGTCCTGGATCTCGTCTTCTGCTGATCTTCACCCTGGCTCATGGTGAGCACTAACTTAGGCTACACAGAACTGTAGCTGTTGCTTACTTTATATTATTTTAATTATGCTTCCCCTCTCCCCCACTGCAAGCAAGCATGACACATCTACTTCCAATTTCCCATATCCCATCCTAACGGTGAGATTTCAAAAAAAGCGTGGACAGTTTGTTAGGGAATGGTGCTGGGAATGCCAGGAGTTATTTGTAGCCTCAAATGGCTCCTCACTCTTAAGGGAAGATGGAGTTGTTTGGGCACCAGGAAGGAAGGGATGAAGTGGTGGTGGGTGCTTAGTGAGCTCAGCACCACCTGGTGTGCTTGCTGAGCTCTGATTTCAAGGGCCCTCCGTAGCCAGAGATAGGGATTTGGGGAAACCCCAGAGAGTGGGGAGAGTGGTTTTAACAAGTTTGCTGGGATGGTAATTGTGTTGGCCTGGAGAGCACACTGGGAGACAAGCTGGAGCTGATCCTGACAATCAGAAGAATGCAGTTCTGAAGTAGGCATTAGCTGAGGCCGAGGGTACCATTTTCATCAGACCTGGCAGAACTGAGAAGGCAAGCCGAGGCCAGATGGCGGGATGGATGAGCCCAAACACTCCAGCACCACTTTCTTCCTGGGGGAGGCTTGGCACCTGGATGAGGGCTCTGAATACAAGTCTCTCTCTCTCTGAACTGAAAGAGAGAGACTCTCTTTCAGATCCCCAGTAGGAGAGAGTCCGGATCCCTATAACCCTGTTCTATCACAAATTTAATTCATCTTGTCCTTCAACAGATAAGAAACTCTTTTCCTTCTGAGTCAGAGAGACTTCACACAGTCAGAGCAAAATGGCTTTCTAATTACCTTTCAAACAGGGAGCAGGGCTATTTACTTCTGGTGGCATCAGCCCTCCAGGGAATCACCAATAAAAGCTCTTTTTAATCAGAGGAGTGGTAATCACTTCAGACCACAAGACACTTGGGGCTCTTCTAAGGATAAGCTTAAATTGCTTCACATATCACAGGCCATGGAGTTCAGGGTAGAAGATGCTGGCAACAGATCCTGTTTACCTTCGGTCTCCTTTTGGTAAAGAGCAGTGTTTGGGTGCTGAGTTCCTCTGTAACATGGCGAGTGAATGCAGGGGAGATGGCGCGTTCATTGAGTGTTTACCTAACAGGGGCTCCTGAAGTTTAATGAGGTCAGAGTCACCTGGAGCACTTTCTAAAAACCACCGATTGCTTGGTTCCTCCACCTCTGGAGATGAGTGGGTCTGAATAAAATGCAGAGAATTCACATTTCTAACAGCTTTGCCACTGATGTTTATGAGGTGTCTGTATTCTGAGGACTTTTGTTGTGAGAAACGATGCTGCAGTCATCCTGTGTGGTAGGCTTTTGATTCTCATGGGAGCTATCCTCTATCCTATTCTCATGGGAGCTATCCTCAGTCAACCAAGGCCTAGGCTGGGTGTTTGGAAGCCAAGCAGAAGAAGAAAACACTCTTAATTTCAGAGGTGTGGTCCGCAGCCCACAGTTGTCCTTGTCTTTGACAGAGCTGCCTAAGTCTATAAGTTAGACTGATGGCTGCTCTGTGAAAACAGAACCTAGCCCCTGGGTAGGATCTGTTCCTATGGGGGAGAGGCCATTACCAAAGGAGGGCTCTCTGTCTCTGTGTCTCTGTCTCTCTCTGTCTCTCTCTCTGCTTCTCTCTGTCCATTTCTGATGCTCACTTGGATTGTCAAATTCAGAGGCAGACATCTCATGATGGTTAATACTGATGTCAACTTGGCAAGGTCTGGAATCAGAAGGAGACAAACCTGTGGGCATGTCTGCGAGGGAGTTTCTACACTGGGTTAATTGAGTTGGGAAGACCTGCCCTGCACACACTTGAGGACACACACACACACACACACACACACACACACACACACAGAGAGAGAGAGAGAATTGAATCAGAACAAGGACAGAGTTTTATGTTTTTCTTGATTGTACTCCCAAGATCAAGAAGCATACCGGGCTATAACCAAACCCAAATGTTTGTAGAATGCTTGATTCTGGCTGTATTTGCATTGCCGCTCATCCTCTGGAGAGAGCAGTAATGAATAATAAGGCTGATGATAATCCAGTCCCTGTTACTATAAGCTGGTGATCTCCAAAGAGGGTTCTTCAGAACAGTAGCAGTATCCCCTGGAGATTGTTAGAGGTATAGTCTCTCTGGCTCCATTCATACTCACCAAATCAAATTCTGGTCTGGGCAGGGGCAATTTGTGTTAGCCAGTTAAATAAATGAGAACCCTTAATAGAAGCAATTCAATACTGTCCTCCCCAGGGGGCGCTGTAACCCAGGCCCTATGTGGGAGTCTCTAAAAATACCTTCAGGATGAAATGGGGAATATCACTCTTGCCTTCCACCTCCTGGTATCAAGTCATGTTCTAGACACTGGGACACAGAGTTTACATCTTGCAGTGTTTAAGAAAAGAAAAATAAATAACTAAAAGAGAAGAGAAGATAGTCTGGCATTGCCACAGTGCTAGGTCATGCTTGAAGAGTCATGGGAGATACAATTAGAACATAGCTGATCGTAACTGGAAGGACAGTGGTAATAACAAGGTTAAGGGCCATGGTCAATGGTAGCGAGGGAAGTGATGTTTTGCGCTCCAGTATTCAGGTGGGCAGATATCTGTGGAAGCACAATGCAGCAATCGCAATGGCCCCGTTGGTCATTTCCTGCCTTCTGTGATGTACTATTGATATTTAGATTTGTCCTTGAACTTTCCACAGATGAATTATTCCACGTGGAGTGACTGGGGACCCAAAGTAGGCTTTCCAATTATATAAAGCTCTGTAAGTGCTTCCCAACAAGGCAGGCATGGAGGTTTGATGAGGACTCTGTCAACTGCACCATTTATTTCCTTCTGGTGACTTTTTGTACATACAGTCTACCGCCATGCTGAGAAACGACATGCTACTCACTTGCAAAAGTCATTCTTCTACTCATTCATGTTTTAATCACCTCCAAGTGACCGATGTTCTAAGTGCTACAGTGGATATTGGAGCATACAGAAATGAAGACTGCTGAACTTCGTGGAGTTGGAGGCACACACAGGCGGACCTGTTCGGGATTACAGTTTGCACTTTCAGAAGGTGGCCTAGCCTAGGATAAACATTTGGCTGTCTAAGCTGGTGACTAGCTATGTCAATAGGATGGTCTACTAAAAAGGAAAAGAAGACCTAGAATTGAACCTTGCTTCTGATGCAGGGTGAGACCAGGGAGCAAAAAAAGGACTTAGGATCTCAGCAAGAGGGCTGAGGCGTCCTGAGAATAGCAAAGGGTGAGAGAACCTGATTTAAAATGTCAGGTGCAGCAGAAACCAGTTATAAGATACAGACCAAGGGGCGATTTGAGAGCCCTTCCTGCAGAAATCCTCAGTGGCTTGAGGAGAGAGGCTGCAGCAAAGAGTTGTCAGTAGCAGCAAGCCTGCGATTGCCTTAATGGGAAAGAAATTAGAGGCAGCAAGAGGAGGGATTAATCTGCCAAAGCTGGGGTTCCTGAATTGAGTTGTTTGTGGTAATACACACAAAGACCTCCTTGGAAGAATGTGTATTGGCATAGATTCCAGTTAAGATTGAGATTGTGTGTATGTGTGTGTGTGTGTGTGTGTGTGTGTGTGTGTGCCCATGCATGTGGTGTATGCATGTATGCATAATATATATGGTATTCATACATTTGTATGAATGTGTATGGTGTATGCATGAGTATGCATGTTTAAGGGCGTACTCACCCATTTGTGCATGTGTGGAGGCCAGACATGTATGTTGAGTGTCCTCCTCTATCACTCTCCACCTTCTGTATTGGGACAGGGTCTCTTACTGAACCTGGTCCTTGTCATTTTGGCTCATTCGGCTGGGCTGTAAGCCCTCAAGATCCACTTATCTCTATCCGGAATTACAAGAGTGCTCTATCAGGCCTGGTTTGTGCACGGGTACTGAGAGTAAAACTCAAGTCCTCATGCTGTGCAGTTGGCACCTTGCCCACTGAGCCATCTCCCCAGCCCGAAGTTCCTCTCTGTTACCTTACTGTGACCATGCTCACCCATGTATTCCCAAGATGGGGATGTTCAGTATTTTACATTTGTTGTACAGATGTACCTTTCCAGTAAGATGACAAAATAAGTCCATTCAAGGGAAATATCTCGTTACAGTAGTTAGTCATTTCCTAAGTGTGGAAATTCTTGCATCTACGTTTCCATTGCCTGCAACATCTGGCTTCCTTGTGATTGCATCTCTGCCCAGAGGTGGAATGGGAATTCCATTGGCAGGATTTCACAAACTCTGAAGCAGTAAGTTATGCTAATTAAAATAGAGAGATTGTGGGAAGTGCTCGTGGAGGTCTGCACATGTTAATAGTTGCATTTTGAACTCTACTCCAAGTGAGTGGTGTTTAGGAAGCTTCTCATTCTTAGGTTTCAGTTCTAATGGCCCTCCCTCAAAACTGACCTCTATCGACAACAGGAGGTCCCGTCAAATGCTACACAGATACACAGTACCACCGAGTGTACCTCTGAACCTCTGTTCCCTTTCAGTGTCTCGTACTGATTGCTCCAAAATGTTTGAATTAACTGAAGGGCAAACTTCCTGAAATACATCTTTAAGATGATTCAAATTTGCATAAGTTTTAGCCAAGGAACAGATGTCTCTTTAATGCTGTACTTTTGAAAAATTTAAAAACCATATTATATAAATCCAACTTGCTGTAACACGATGCTCCTTGCCTCTTTAATCCTTACTTCAGTGAAATGCTTTCATCAAAACACTGACAAGGACAAGGAGAAAGGAGGCTTGTGTTCTGAGATTATGTTAGAGGAAATTGTCTCATTGAAGGAATTTTAATCTCATCTAAAATGGAATGACAGTTTCGTCTTTGTGGACCATGTTCTGAGTTTTCATTTTGACAGCAAAAATCCAGTGCTAACTATACGATGGCTGCATAGCATTTAATCTGTAGAAAGAGAAACACACACAGAAGAAACCGAGTTCACTCAAGGTCACCCTGTCCCACTCAGTTTTTAAAATCTTCCATTCATTTTCCTGTAGTTTTCTGATTGCCTCAAATATCACGAATCCCATTTTATTTAATGTGGTTGTTTTTCCAAGATCATGGCCTATGTGCATAGATTAAAATTATCTTTCAAGACACACTCTAATACTCCAATATGGCTGAGGATACATGAAGTGGTATATACACCAAAGAGAAAGGAGTCACAGACCAAACTTCTCTCTCTCTCTCTCCCTCCCTCTCTCTCTCTCTCTCTCTCTCTCTCACACACACACACACACACACACACAGAGACACACACACATCACAGGTCAGTGCGCACATATACACTTGTATACACATATCACATCATAGGTCAGCACACACACATGTATGCACATATCACATCATAGGTCAGCACACATACATGTATACACACATCACATCACAGGACAGTATTCAAATACACATGTATACACACATGTCACAGGTCAGTACATGCACACACACACACATACACACTCACACACATGTCACAGGTCAGTACACACACAGACATAGACACACACAGATTGCAGGTCAGTAAAGATATGTGCACACACACATTGCAAGTTAGTACACACACACACACACACACACACACACACACACACACACCAGACAGCATATACACAGACACACACACATATACACACATACACATCATAGGTCAGTACACACTGTGCTCACATACACATCACAGGTTAGTATACACTTGTGCTCACACACACATCACAGGTTAGTACACACACACACACATGCATGTTCAAGCACAAAGGTTAGTACACTAACATGAGGAAATCTCCATTTCTGATGACATCTTACAAAGTTCTCGGCTTTAGGATTGGTGTAGTCTGTTGAGCTTAATGAGATACCCCAAGAAGTTTAACCTAATAGTCCCCAAATGTTAGGACTGATAAGTTAGTAGAGGTAAATGGGTATTACAAAGCCCAAGGTAGCCCAAGATAATCCTTTTCTCTGCCTGCAGTATTTCATCTTTCCATAGTCTCTGTGCTCTAGGCAGCCAATCTGTAGTCAATCCATCTGTAGGAGCTTTGATTCAGGATCAGCTTCTTCAGAAAACTCCAGTTCACAAGCACTATTAATGGAAAAATCTTGAGACTTTGGGAGTGAAGAGACCATGGGCAGTGTCTTCATTTTGAGAGGAGGTGGGCAGTGCTCTGAAGAGAGCTGTGTGTCTTACGTGGCATCTCTGTGAGTTCAAGGCTAGCTAGGTCTACAGAGGAAGTTTGAGGCCAGCCATGGCTACATAGCAGGACACTCTCAAGAGACAGACAGATAGACATAGAAAGTGGGGGATGGGGGGAGAAAAGCAGGCCCTTACGATAAAGTACCTTTTGGTCTTAGCTGCTTTTCCTTTTCCTGTGGTAAATACTTGGCAAAAATAATGTAAGGGCAAAAGAGATTATTTCGGCTCACAGGTTATGGGTGCAGTCCACCGTGGCAGGAGCACCATGGCAGCAGGAGCGTGAGGCGGCCGGTCACATTGCTTCTGCCGTCAGGGAGCAGAGAGGGCTGAGTGCTGGCACTCAGGGTGCCTGTTCCTCTGCATCCCCTCTAGGATCCCAGCCCAGAGAGTGATGTGTCCTACTTTTAGGGAGTGTTTTCCCCACTTCAGTTAATTGAATCTGGCTAATTTCTTTGTAGGCATGGCCAGAGTCTAGCCAAATATGGACAGTCCCTCACAGATGTGCCTGGAGGCTTGTCTCCTGGGCGATTCCAGATCTTATCAAGTAGACAATAAATGTTAGCCGTCAACCTGTCTTCATTTCAGGCTTTGCTGTCGTCTGTTCATTTTCTCCGCAGCATGCATGGCCTTGGTTGAAACAACTGCGGTCAGTTATTTACTTCTTCCTTGACACAAAATAAGCTCCCCGGGGGAAGGACCTTCTCCTCGGAAGTGCTGTATCTACACAGCTTGGCGCAGTACTTGGCACACCACAGTTTTTAAAGAGCCATTGAACAAAAAAGGAAGAAGTGGCTAAAACATGCTTCTCCTTGGGTTACATGTTTAGATTTATTTTTTCAGCAGAACATATTTCAGAATCGATGTGTTTGATGATGTCAAGCATTTTCAAAGTGTGTCACTGTTGATTTGAATACTGGAAACTGTAGGCTTATACGTTGCAACTTCCTGACACCGTGAAGATTTTTACTTTGAAAGACTATCATGCATTTTGTTTGTTTGTTTGGTTGGTTTGTTTTGTTTTTTGAGACAAGGTTTCTCTGTTGTAACTCTGGCTGTCCTGAAACTCACTCTGTAGACCGGGCTGTCTCAGACTCACAGAGATCCACCTGCTTCTGCCTCCCAAGTGCTGAGATTAAAGGTGTGCGGTGCCACCAACCAGCAGATTATTATAAATTTTTAATTAGCATATACAATGTTGAATCTCATATTTCATAGTCCTCTATATCTAATAAATCAATTGCATCTTGCTGTTATTCACTCCCTAGCTGACCTCCGATGTACAGTCTCAAAAGTTCCCCTTCTGCTATCATGTCATATGCATACACACACACACACACACACTCACACACACATACACACACTTGCATAGGTAAATACATATGTATATATACTATATAGATCACTAAATCTAGGTTCTATACAGAGAAGAAACATGTACTATTTTATATTTTTGAATTAATTTTCTTGTGTGTGTGTATATGTATGAGTGTGGAAACTTGTGTGTTACCTCATTTTTGTAGAGATCAGAGCCCCGCTTCTGGGGTCAGTTCTCTCTTTCCACCTTGTTTAGGCAAGGTTTCTTTTGTTTTGCCACTGAGCTGTGCACATGCACTTATAGGCCATTCCCTGCTGGCCCTGGCTCATTGTAAAGGTGCTGGGACTACATATGCCCACCATTGGATCCAGAATTTTATGTGGGTGTCAGGGATCAATCTCCAGTCCTCAGGCTTGCACAGCAAATGCTTTGACCCACTGAGCGATCTCATGGCTCTGCTTTGTCTGTCTTTGCGCCCACGACTCTTGCTGTTCCTCCTACCTCCTTTAGTCTTTCTACTTTTATTTCCTCTGGGTGTGTCTCTCTCTCTGTGTATTTAAATCTAGATTCTGTATATGAGGAAGACATGATCTTTCTCTTTCTATGCCTGGCTTCTTTCTCTTAACATAATTATCTCCACTTCCACGTATTTTCCTGAGAATGATATTCTTATTCTTTATAGTGAGTAAAATTGTGTATGTGTCTCTGTATCTCTCTCTTTCTGTGGCCGCATCCCCCCTCCCCTTGTATAATATTTTCTTTAGCCACTCAATCTACTGATGGGCGTCTCTGCTGACTCCGTATCCTGGCAGCAGCATACACGGATATGCAAGGATCTCTGCTCTCCTCCAATTTCAACATTTTGAGATGTTGACTAATTTTATTTAAGGATTTATTCCATAGTCACCTAAAAATTCATATCAACTCATTAGGCACATGACCCTTTACCTGAGTATCTATTATAGAAATGTACTATATTTAATAATAAACTTTTAGATAGAGACCTGCCTATTGTACCCTGAAAATGCACTATAGTTTTGTGCCAAAATATTTTTGAAAAGGTAGTAGTACCTTCAGGCCTACCTGGGTATATCCAGGACCAAAAGCTCAGGTTTGGAATCTTCCAATTGCTTTTGCTTAGCTCTTACCTGAACTCCATCTTCCCATTAACTAAATACCCCTGTAGAAGCAATAGATTATGTATTATGTTTAATAATGAATCTTTACTTCAGAAAGAGAAATTTCGATATTATCCAAAGCCCCTAGTATATTCAAATCAATATAAATAAAACAGCAGGTCTCCTGGCTCCTTTTAATGTTTGTATACCATCAGTCTCTACGAGCTGTGATGGAAAAGACGAGACCTTCAGGTTAGATCTTCAGGCAGGACTGGAAAAAAGTCTAGAATGAAACAGTATCACATAGCGTTTTACACACTACACCTGCAAGTTAGCAACCGAAGCGCTGTCACATATGGGCCATGTATTCAGAAATAACAGTTCAAACTCTGGTTTTGTAGTCAGGATTTTCTATAGGATTTTCATGTGAAAAATGATTGCATTTTTTTTCAGATAGTTTTTTTTTTTGAAAACATGGCTTTAATTATACAAATAAGTTTACATACAATTTTTAAACTAATTAAAAAATAACACACAAAGTAATGGGTTTAGAGGCTGGTGAGACGACTCGGTGGTTAACAGCACCTGCCCTGAGTTTGGTACCTGACACCCAAGTCAGGCGGTGCACAACTGCCTCTAACTCTGGTTTAGGGGGTCCATTGTTCTCTTGGCCTCTGCAGGTATGACACTCACCTGCACATATTCCTCCATACACATGCATGTAATAAAAAAAAAACTTAAAAAAATCATTAAAATAGCAAAGTAATAACTTTCATTATGACATTTCAAACACGTGTCTCATTATACATAGCTCTAATTTACAGCATTAGAGGAAGGAAGCCCTTCCTCACCTTCCTTCCTACCCCCGTGTCTCACTCTTGCTGGTCCCTTCCTCCCTGAAATTTTGCTGTCATGTCATATGTTCCTCCAACCTTTCTTCTTTCCCTTCCCCCTAAGCGTCCCTCTTTCCCCTCTCATGATCTTTATTCTAGTTTAATCACACACATGTACATGCACACACATGCACGCATGCATACACAGTCAAGGTAGTAAAAGACCTCTACAGTGAAAATTTTAAGACAGAAGAAAAATCAAAGAAACCACCAGAAGTTGAAAAGACTTCATATGCTCGTGGATAGACAGAAATAGTAACTTGAAAATAATTCCATATTACCATAGAAATAATTCCATATAAACTGATCTATATCAATACAGTTCCCACCAACATCTCAAGAACTAGAAAAAATGATCTGAAAACTCATACAGAAGCAGCTATGGCCCTGAACAGTGAAAACAATTTTCTAAAGAAACAGTATGCTGGATGTATTACAACACTCAATCTGAAATTGTCCTACAAAGCCACACTGACAAAAACCGCATGGCACTGGCACTGGCACAGACAGGTGGACCGGTGGATGGGGTAGAGGACTCAGAACTATCCCGGAGCTGTGGCTCTATACCCAGAGCTGTCATGTGATTTTCAACAAACGTATTAATCATTTATTGAATAAAAGATTGTGTCATCTGCATGACATCTTCATGGAACAGGATGCACTTTACATTTATCTGTTCTCAGATGCTACAAAAGACCAAACTCACGCAGACACTGCTACAAGTTACATGTATATATGAGAAGATGAAGGAAAGTGAATGTGTCCAAAGAGTATGATATCCATATAAAACCTTCTATATAGTTTATTCTTACTTGAAAATGACTACCCTGAGATCAAGCAAGATCTCCACATATGCATGCTTTTTCCCTAAGGGCACCAGCATTGGCTCCCTGTGTTTTGCAGCAGAACGCATGGACTTCAGTGTTCATAAATGTTGAAATGTTTTCTTTTCTTTTATTTCTATATTTTTTTTTGTAAGACAGAGGAATTTCCCACTGACTCAGTAAAGCCAAAATTCACTCTGGAAGTTTGCTAATAGACTCTTTCATATGAGGCAGAGAAGTGATACCATATTCAGAGGACTGTACATGTAAACCATAGAGTCCTAGACTTGTAGAACTGGGGAAGGGGAGGAAGGGGTTGTCCTGTGGAAAATAGTTCTTTGAGAGACAGAGATGGAGTTCAAGAGCATAGTGATGGTTGCAATGAATTTGCATGTGATGTGCACACATGTGAATGCCAGAAGACAACCTCAGTATCTTCTTCAGGGCACCATCCCCTTGTTTTTTGGACAGGATCTGTCACTGAGCTAGAACTCACCAGTTCTAGGTTGGCTGATCCACAATATCCAGTGATCTGTCTCCATCTCTCCACAGCTGGGATTATAAACACAGGTCAGCACACCTCACCATTCCCGACTTTTTTCTTCTTAAACATGGGTTCTGGAGATTGAACTGAAATCTTCATTTGCCTACAAAACCACTTCTCCATACGGCAATGATTTTTTTAAAGGGTCTTGTACATATGGCAGACTGATGAAATAAGCTAATGTCACCAAAATGAACAAACACTTCAGCACTGTTTAGAAATGTTTCACATGTAATTTCCAGTGACTGAACATGAATCCGTAGTGAACCTCTTGCTCTGTTTGTGCAGGAATACATGGACTCCAATAAATGCATTGAGCACTTGCTAACGCAACTCAGGGAGCAACACAGAAGTCTCTGGCGGTGAGTTAATCCACACTCCTATCTTTGTTTGCTCAGAAAGTTGTAAGATGCAAACGTACTCTGAAGCTTACAGTTTAGGTGGATAAAAGGACATAATCCTCCTTAACTTTGTAATTTTTAAAAATTGTGCTATTATTGTACAGTGGTTAGTTTTCCCAGGACTTGGGCATGCCTGGGAGCATTTTAAGTGGTATGCTGAATTCCTCTAACTAGTCTTGATCATGGACTAAATGCATCTCCTTCTTCTTGGTGCCAGAACTACCTGTGTGTGCAAGATAACCAGAGGTCAGGTAGAGTCCAGCTTCCTAAACTGTCAGTCACGATCCCAGCAGGGGTCACACTGCCCAGACAATTGGAAACAGGGAGAGGTTTCTGAATGTTCAGTGACAGACATTGATGCAAAGTCAAGAGGGTGGTGATTCTGAGACATGGACAGCATTAGTCGTGAACATAGTGAACACTCGTCAGTGTGTGAAGCTATGCAGAGCCACCCTGCTGAGTGCTATCCAGGACACGTGCCTCAGGTCCCACAGCAACGAGCATTGTGTTGTTTAGTGTCTTTATTGTACATTACATTTTTTTTTATGGTGGAAACATAGCGGTTTCATTGCAAAGAACAAAATATTTTAAACATTTTCTTACTGTTGCTCCACAGCATGGAAGCAACAAATTAATATATATTTGGATTGTATCATGTTAGAATGTATGATTTTTAAATTACTCTTTAAGTTACTAACTTGAGTTTCAGAAAATAATCCGTTAAATGACTTAAAGCATGAAATTAGGGCAGAAATTTCACTGGTTTCTGTAATGGCCCTAGATGTACTTCTGCCTTTTCGCACTGCCTATTTACGTGAAGTAGAACTCACAAAACTGGTAGTTATAAAATCGAGGTATCAACTGATTATGAAAGATTTTGAAGCTGCTTTGTTTCTTAGAGTATCAAACATTCAGCCAAGATTTAGTTGCTTATTTAAAAGAAACAAACATATCCATCTCATCAGTTTGCAAATTTGCTTTTATCTTTAATGGTAAAATTATACATCTATTTTTACAACTAATAGCTTTAAAATAAATTTCTTTATGATTTAACACCAGTAGATGTTTCATGTGTATACCTAGTTTATATACCTGTGTATTTAGAGTTACATAAAAATTTTTATCAGTGAGAAGAGGCCACAAGAAGAAAATAATATGATCAAAATACATTGTACAAATGTAAGAAATTTGAACAGAATATATTAAAATATTTTATTCTTAAAATGAAGCCCTAACTTAGAGAACAGCTTTTTATAATTAAAGCAAATGAGTATCTGAGAATCTCTCCTCAGGTCTAGAATTTGCCCAGGGCAAGTATGTGGGAATGCCACATGGCAAACTTAGAACATGGCAGAAAGTACACACAAACTTCTCAAAGATCAGTGAAGCTTCTCTTCCATTAAAAATTGTCAGGTTTCTGGTTCAGAGGGCTCCTTTTCTTCACATGAGAGGGTTTGTCTGGGAAGGCATATGTATATGTGTATGTGTATGTGTATATGTATATGTATATATACACCAATATACGTATATACATATACATATATGTATATGTGTTTTCAAGACAGGGTTTTCCTGCTGTAACTTTGGCTGTCCTGGAACTTACTCTGTAGATCAGGCTGGCCTCAAACTCACAGAGATCTGCCTGCCTCTGCCTCTGCCTCCCACCTGCTGGGATTAAAGGAGTGAACCCCCACTACCCTGCTGTAATATTTCTTCATACTGAGATTTGCTTTATGTGGTAGTCTCTGACTCTAGGTTAAGAAGATGATCTGCGACATTTATCTGAGTACCCTGGAACAAAATTGTTAACATGTAAATGAAACTCCCAAATCAAATAATCATTCCTGGGTTCTTGGGAACAGACTGGAAAGATGGCTGTGACATCATTAGTTAGGTTTCTAGGTATAGTCTTTTGTGGAAGCAGCAGTGTCCCTGAGGTGGTGAGTGGTGGTAGAGTCTCTAGCCCAAGAAACTCAGACTCCGGAGGCCAGCTTCCTGCTGCAGAGCTACTTTATTGCGAAAGAAGCAGAGCTTTTATGGAGGAAGCAGGGCACTGCATAAGGGAGAAAGCCAATGGCTTTGGTCCATGCTTACTAGACATTTCAATTAGTCTACTTAAAGCTTGCTGTAGCAGAGGCAGAGGGCAAGGTCGGGAAAGGGCCAATCATCTTTAGAAATGTATGTTTAAGCACTTAGCCTATCAGTTTCACTGGTGTTGGGGAGCAAGGTTTCCTTAAAGACAGGGAAAACAGGAACAGCCCTGGCAGGCTTTCCCATCTTGGGGCTCAACTGGTGTGCCAGGGTCTGCCATTTTAAAAGCCATGGGATATTCTGTGGGCAGAATACTCGCCCTGTCACAGGCAATGATGCCTGCCTCTCTCTCCCATCACTGGGCTCCTTTTGTCACCAACATCTAGGGTCCTGTGGGTGTGTCCTCTGAAGGTGCATGATGATGTTTGAATTCCCTATTCTATAATTTCTGTAGCTCTTGAATTTTGAAATATATTTGCTAGTTGATTATTGCATGTTGTTTCATACCACATAAGAATTGTGCCCTTGTCCCAAGGGAAAAGCTCCTATTGTCATTAATTATGTGACCATTTTTACCTCTTGGAGCATAGGGTTTTCTCTTACTACCCTCAAAATTCACCTGAGTAGAGAAATTCTAGTTAAGATAAAGTGCTATACATTTTCCTTCATTTGCATGGGCATGATCTTTGCTCATAGTAATAAAAATTCCGGTTCCCTATATAAAAATAATGCTGGGAGAGTATTTCAATTGACCTACAAGTTTTTAAAATATATTTTTATTAATTTGGAATTTTACATATACATAACTGTATTTTGATCATATTCACTCATATTCATTCCTCCCATTAATTCCTCCCAGATCTACTTTACAGCTCTCCTCTCCCTCACAATTTCATGTCCTCTTTTTTCTTTCTTTCTCTTAAAATTTTCTTCTTTTATAATTCACCAAGTCTGATTTGTGCTGCACATATACTCATGGGTATGGGACCATCTACTGGAATGTCGTGGACATACCAGGGGCCACTCTCTGAGTCAGCTCTCAGTAACTCCTCAGCTAGAGGCAGGGACTTGTGAACCCCTCCCACTCCATGTTGGAATGCTGACTGGCTTGACCTTGTGTGGGTCTTGTGCAGACAACCACAGCTGCTGTGAGTTCCTAAGTGTGTCCATCCTGTCATGTCCAGAAGACATTGGTAATTTTTAATCTGAACAGATATATCAGTTTTCTTTCATTTTTCTTTTCTTCCTTTTTTGCTTTTTTTTTTGTTTGTGTATATATGTGGTGTGCTTGTGTATATGCTTGATTTTGCTTACACGTTTATGGTTGTGCATGCAGAGTCCTAAGATTGATGTTAGAAATCATCCTCATTGTTCTTTCTCCACATTCCTTGAGGCAGGGTCTCTCAATCCAACCTAGAATTTGCTGATATGGCCAGTTTCATTAAACAGCTTGTCGTGGGGATCTTCTGTCTCCATCAACCCAGGCTAGAATTATAAACAGGCTGCCATTCCCACCTGACATTTACATGGGGTTTCTGGGGATCCAAATTCTGGTCTTCATGCTTGTATGGCAAACACTCACCACTGAATCATGTCTCCAGTCCAGCAGTTATTTCTTATTAGCTAATATGATACTTAACTAGATTTGTTTTGGGAAACTATAACCTTCATACCTGTTTGGTTTTTCATTTTTGGTAAGTTAGTACCTAAGTAAAATCAGCAGCTATGCATATGGTTGTGATTTTTTTAAATTGTATTTTTCTATAGATCTTTTTGAAGGCATATTTTAAAACTGATTTATAACATACGTAAAATTATATTTAAAGTCCTATAGAATATTCTCTTTGCTCTGCCTTCCAAGAGAATAATATACACAAACAATAATTCTGGTAAACAAAAATTTTGAGTTTGATTTAGACAGTAAGTATTAAAAATATGTCTTATACATGTCACTGTGGTAGAGTTATAGATTGCCTGCTCTTTGAACCAGTTAAAGCATTCATGGTAAAGGACATGTTTTTTCTCCCTTCTTGAGGTAGCTAATAAAAGTTGGTCTTAGATATGGCTAAGTTAAAATCTATCTCATTTCAGGCATGGTAAGAGCTCAGAGTTTTGTCTGCAAATCCTTCCATTTTCCTTTAGAAATGGAGTTATCCTTTTTGAAGCAGTAAACCCTGAGGTATGATGGCAGAGGGTCCAATAATTCCCCTCTATCTGAATAATGATGGAGGTTAATAAAGGCATTTGAATGGTCAGAGTGACAACCAGTGAGGAAATGGAAATAGGTAGCATATAAAAAAGAATGAAGCCCAAGAATAGATTTATACACATTATATTAAGTTATGCAATTACAGTTGATTATATTTTGCAAACGAGCCCTGACTTGACTGACTTAAGGTGGCAGTTATTCATGCTCTATGATGACATTATAACTTTGCTTGAAGAATATATGAGTGTCAGGAAACGGTGTGGGAAGTCCTTTCTGGTAATGATCAGGTTTTACAAAACTCATGAGTCACGTACACTCTATATTGTGTGGCTGATCTTGGAAATTAACCTTGTGTCATGTCACGTAACTAGAGTGCCTGAAATTAGACAGATTCTCCCCTATGTCAGTACAGACTCCTGTGCTTATTGATTACCTTTGATTGGCGATTGCTACATTTATTATGGGGTGAATTCTTTATTGTGGCCCCTTATATTACTTGATGCACTAAAGTTGTAAATTTCAGAGTCAAGTTCTTGAATATATTTAATTGTTATTTCCAGGCCAGTGAAAGGCTCTGTCTTAAACAACAAGCTGAGGGGCACCAAAGCAATGGTACCTAAAGTTGTCCTCTGGCTTCTGTGTGTGTGTACACGTATAAACACGTACACATGCATATGTACTTACAGAAAAAATATTTACAAAGTGTTTCCTTGTTTTTATTGAGGAAGTTGGTAGTATTTAGATTTAACTTGTTTCTTGACCATCTGCCATGGCAAGAAAATATATTGTAATCACCCTCAGGGGAGCTAGGTTATTATGGGACCTGTTTAGTATATTATAGAAACAGTCCTATCATCTATATTTGAAATGTGAAATTGCAAGGATTTGTGGAGCTCAAATACAGCCATCCAACAATAGCAGACATTTAGATCCAATCACTTTGTACTAGCAAATTCTTTTTAAAAAGGTAAACATCTGTGGATTTATAAAAGAAAAGGATGGAATCAGAATCTATAACTAAGTCTAAACCCTCTTAAATATGTACTGGAGTCTTAGTTTACACTATACCTTCTTACTTGACTTAAGAACTATGGACAAGAGTGGGGGGATTGCTCAGCAGTTTCTGCTCTTACAGAGGACCTAGGTTCAGTTCCCAGTACCGACTCTGAGCGCCTCACAACTACCTGTAATTCCAGCTTCAGGAGATCCAGCTTCTTCTTCTGGCCTCTGTGGGCACTGTGCTCATTGCACTCATGTGCATACACCACCCCCTGCATACACAGATTTAAAATTGAACCTTAAAATAAAGCCATAAAAAATGTAGGAAATCTCGATTTCCTGTGCCTTAATTTGTTCTAATATGGAATGGTTAACATTAAGATGAAAGTATTTTTTTTTGTATGTGATTATTTTATATCCTCTACTATTTCTGATCTGGCTAAATATCACTGATTGACAAGAAAGGTCATAAGAAATAACAGTGGAAAATACCTCCAACATTTGATAAAAATCTTTATCCATTTGTAGCCTCAAATTAAGTGTTTAGAATTCACAGATAGTTGGAAACTACCCATTGAACTCACGAATATTCATAGCGTGAAATTATTCTTCCTGCCTCATGTGAAATATATATGGGAAAGTGACAGTGGTTTAGTATCACAGCTATGGATAGACAAGGAGACAAAAGGATGAGAGAACGTTTGTCCTGGCCTGTCAAAACTAGCCAGTGAAGAGCACTCAGGCAGAGTTTCTGTATCTGTGGAAAAAAAGGTATCAATATAGCCAGGGTTCTGTTTCCATTCTGTAACTGTGACCAACACCCTGACCAGAAGCAGCTTAGAGGAAGAGATGCTTTATTTGGTTTACATTTCCAGGTTGTAGGAACTTGAATCAGAAATCTCTATGAAACACTGTTGGCTGGCTCACCCACAAGCTCATGCTTAGCCAGCTTTCTTACTCAGCCCAGGACCACCTGCTCAGGGAATGGTGCTGCCCACAGTAACAGTCAAGACAACTCACCACAGCAATTCCCATTGGCTAATTTGATGTAGACAATTCTTCATTTTGAAGATTTGTCTCCTATATGTCTCTAGGCAGTGTCAAATTGACGATGAAAGGTCACTAAGACAACTAGTGTTTCAGATTTCAGGACATCAAGACTGCACGAATTGTGGGTAGTATAGTACATTGTATTTATGGAAAATGTACTTAAAATGTCTTTTTTCTAGTCATTTCCTAATATTTAAATATTCTATGATACTACTATGTAATGTGGATCATACAAAGCTTTGAAGAATTGAGTAGAAATAACTAATCAAAAAAGCTTAGCAAGTATACAGTACCTCACCAGATACTGTTAAGGTATTTGCTTTGAATTTTATGTCATGTTGGAGACACTCAAAGCTATTGTAAGAAATAGAGTTCAGGCTGGAATTATGCTTGCCATACAACAGAAGGACATGGGTTTGATCCCCGACCCCTACATAAAAAATGGGGGCATATTGGTGGGATTATGATCCCAGTGCTGAAGAGGTGGAATTGGGTGGGCCTGTGCGGCTCACTGAACCCCAGTGAGAGATCATATCTCAAAATTCAGCAACATCTAAAAATGACCCATGAAGTTGACTTCCAGCCTAAGCGCGCATACACTCACAGACACACACATGCACACACACACACACACACACACACACACACACACACACACACGGAGGTCTGTATGACCATCATAAGACACCAAGCATGAGGGCTAGTTTTCATCAACTTGACACTAATAAGAGTCACCTGGGACGAGGGAATCTCAGGTGAGAAATGGCTTCCATCAGACTGGTCTGTGGGCATGTTTATGGGGAGTTTTCTTGATTGCTAATTAATGTGAGAGGTCCCTACCCACTGTGGGCAGCTACTGCTGGGTATTTGGACTCAGATGTAAATGAGAGGCAGTTGAATATGACCCTGGAAGCAAACCAGAAAGCAGTGTTCCTTCTCAGTTTCTGCTTCTGTTCCTGCTTCCAGGTTCCTGCTTTGACTTCCTGCCCTGACTTCCCTCAGTGATAAACCACATGAAAGTTTAAACAAAATAAAGTTTTGTCCCCAAGTTAGTTTGGTCAATGTTTTTACAGCCAGAGAAAGAAAACTAGGACACCAAGTTCATAATCATTTAAGTATTTCATCAAGCCACTGTCAAAGCTAGATACTTCTTCGTCATAGCTGAATAGGGTTGTCATGGGCATTTCACAGTGTTTAAGACAATCTGAGTCTCTCACTCATTACCTTTTAGGAACACACATATTGTGACAACCCAAAATACCTGTAGAGATTTTCCTAGTATTTAACAGAGGACATTAATATGTCTTCTCCCTGTAGAGAACAAGTGTTTTAAATAAATTACACATGGAAACTGTCCTAAGTATAGACCCAGGAACACCAGTACCCTGGGTTACTGCAAATATTTTTAGAAAAAACACACTGGCCAAACAAATGTGAAAAAATACTTTCTAATACCTAGTTATAAAATTTGTAATTGCAGGATCTATCTGGGCCCTTAGCATTGTTCATATATGTTACACATATTAGGTGAAAAGCAACTGAGGAAGATTTTCCATGTCAACCTCAAGTCTCCATGAATGAGTGCACCCAAATGTACACTTATCTCACACATACATACGCAAAAGTACTCCCCAATCAACCCATTTTGGAACGTGTACTACAATGAAGCTCTAAGAAGCTTTAGGAAATGGTATATTAGTTTTAATACATAAATAGATAACACACAAAGCTTCAACCTTCTTCCATGTTGTCTACCCTAATGATAATGGGCTGGATGTTTTAGAAGTAAGGTGTAATGACAATGTGAGTAGTCTAAATTGTTGACAAGAGAAATTGTAGTGTAACATTTGAACTATTTGAACTATTGTAACATTTGAATTATTCTCAAATATTGTAAAGCTAGGTACACTTCTGTGCAGTGATAGGAACTTTGAACAGCTGCTGTTTCTGTTGGCAGGAGCTTCTGCCAGAAGGTTTCTGGGTGTGGATGGGCTGCAGCTTTCTTGAATGCAGAAAGAATGCCAGTTTGGAATGCCAATAATTGTCTGCCCAATACTCAGGGATGGAACAATTGTTCAAATTCTACCTTCCCCACTGAGATCTTAAGGTTGAAAGCATTTGATTGTATTATTGCTAATGGAGGAACTTTTTATTGTCTCCTCCCTCGGCCTAAACACCAGACAAGGAATACCTTGCCTGGGGTCCTGACTTTACTGTAAAACAGTGTCAATTCAGCCAGCTAGAGGCTGAGTGTCGGTGTACTGTGGAGGGTCTATTCATTTAGCAATTTAGGACTTTGTGGGTGGGTGGTGTCTTTCCTCAATAAAACTCATGAGGACCATGTGTTTGGAGTTCAGTCCATCAGAGGCTGAACCCTTCGCCTAGGCCATCAGGCTTGCATCTTGGAGAATTGTCCTTCTGTTCTTTATTGAATTTGCTCCAGATAATAGTATTTCCATCTACAAGGAAGGATGCTTCAAGAAACCCAGGGTGTCCCTCCCTCCCTCGCATGTGTGTGTGTGTGTGTGTGTGTGTGTGTGTGTGTGTGTGTGTGTTTGCCAACGGACATCTCAGCTGGTATTTCTTTGGTGCTGCCAACCTTGTTTTGTGAGACAGGCTCCTTCACTGGCCTGAAGCTCCTCAATTGGGCTGGGCTGTTAAGCCGGCGAGGCCCAGGCATCCACTGGGAAGCTTTAGGCGCATGCCACCATGCCTGGTTTTTAATACAGGTAGTAGGGACCCAGACTCAGGTTCTCACAGTTGCTCGGGAAGTAGTTTATTGAATGAGTCATTTCCCCGGATTGAAGCTCTAGTTTTTGTTTTGTTTCCCCCTCACTTTCCAGAAGGGCAGCTGAAGCCTCGATAACTAATTCCAGGAATCCATAAAGTATTGATTACAAACTGTTTGCCTTGTAAAGCATTTAACTGCTACTTCCCGTCGGCACAGTTGCTACATCACCAGAAAGGGTGACGCACTTAATTGACCAGCATGTGTAGAACCTGTTAGAAGAATAGCCCCAAGGCTCCTCCCTTCCAGCCATTAAATGATTGTAGCATGTCTAACATTCTTGAAAAATAGAAGTTGCTCTTTGCTTTCTGGTTTAAGTATGACCAGTACTCAAAGGAAAGGAGGAATATTTAGAATTAATATAACTTTGTTTTCGTTCTCTGGATTCAAATGATTTCCCAAGGGCAGTGAAGACTGAAATAAAATAGCCCTCATCCCAAGTATTCATTCATGCTCTCTGTAACAGTAATGCATTTTTACATTTTCTGCTAGAATTTTTAGCATCCATGCCTCTAAAGAAGTTACTTCCAGGAAGGAATTCTTTCCCCATTGAAGATGGAATTCTGCTTTGGGGACAGCACAGTGGGTGGAGTTGCTTCTCATCAAGCATGATGGCCTGAGTTCCATCTCTGGGACCCACATAGTGGAAGGAGAGATCTGATTCCCATAATTTGTCCTCAGACCTTCCCAGGTACACAATGGTACACACACACACCATGTAAGAGTGGTATTTAAAAAAAAAAATGCTTTTACAAACCAGATGGTGGTAGCACACCTTTAGTCCTAGCACTTGGGAGGCAGAGGCAGGTGGATCTCAGAGTCTGAGGCCAGCCTGGTCTACACATTTGAGTTCCAGGACAGCTAGGGCTGCACAAAGAAATGCCATCTCACACCCCCCCCACTCCCAAAATAACCAAAAAAGCTTTTATATTTATTGTGTGTATGTGTGTGTGCATGTGTGTTTGTACAAGGGTGTGTCTTGCCTGTCTCTGTGTCTAAAAGAATGATATGATATTACAATTGCCTGCTGGAAGCCATATATCATTCTAGCACTGAGGAAAAGTCATTGAAATGTCTTATTGAAAGAATGGACTCGTAGTTGTAAAGCACAAGTACAAATAAGAGTTGATCCCATATAATATCCGGCTCTGACTCTCTCAGAGTCTGAGATTTTCGTCCCATCTATCTTGGCTCTCAGAATTATATTATTCACCCTCTTTAAGAGTTAGCATGCCTCTTTCCTCACGGGGTTAATTGATGTAGACTAAGGAGATGTGCATTTTAAATGCCTTGCCTATGCTGTAATCATAGACCTCCACTGGGGGGGAATCTTAATTGGCTACATGCAAACTTACTCTGCATGAGTCCTTAGTAGTGGACACAGCATAAAATAAGAACTGTAGTTTGTTTAAATCCCTCCAAGAGATAAAGAGACTGTCTCCAGGGATTTAGATGTGTAGCAGAGACAGAGTTCAGAGTATTCTAACAGCAGTGAGAGGAAAACAATACCCTACGCCAGCCCTGTAACAGCTTCCGGGACCGCTTCCCAAAGCCACAGGAGACCAAGCTAGTGAGCCATCTATTGCTTTTCCTCCTCTCAATCCTTGTGCTAAATTTCTAAATCATAGCTATGTTCTCAGCAAAGTGCAAGACCCATGCCTCCCCTTGGACAGCCATCAATATCGTGCCCCTTGAGAGAGTCAAGGCAATTCCAATCCCCAACCAAGATATGAGTCAGGCCTTTAAGCCACACCTACTGCCAAGCACAAAGCGGAATGAAGCAAGGCATTGGCTCATGCTTCGATAGTTATGTCATCTTAAAGAGGATGAGAGGTTAAGCCATACACCAAAGGGTTACTTGCTGTCCAGGGCTGCTTTAAGGAGCATTTTCAGTCTTCATGTCTCTGAAACCCTTCAGAACTGTACTTCACTGCCTTCTCAGGTTCGTACCAGATTATTTGGGTGATTTATGTGTGATCTGCTTGCCTGTTTTTTTAGGGGTTATCTACTGTTTGAATGAAGGTCATCTGGGGCCAAGATGCTACTTTAGGGCTTGACTACACTAAGGATGATGAGAAAATCATAGCTAGTTTTATTTATATTTAATCCAATGAA
The DNA here is from genome assembly GCA_026225945.1 of Cricetomys ansorgei. Taxonomy (NCBI): domain Eukaryota; kingdom Metazoa; phylum Chordata; class Mammalia; order Rodentia; family Nesomyidae; genus Cricetomys; species Cricetomys ansorgei. The sequence continues at coordinate 1,908,750 of JAMJFZ010001228.1, forward strand.
GCACAGTTGCTAGGTTAACACGTGGAACTATGAATATGCCTTCTACTGTAATATGTCCACTCTAGTGACGGATTTTAGATACACAATAGCCTACATTGAAATATAATGTAGAGAGGGCCTACAGATAACTTAAAAGTTACACTGCCAGGGCTTGAGGTGATGACTTAGCTGGTAAAGAACTCGCCACCCAAGCTGGAGGACCTTGGTTCAGTACCCAGGACCCATGTGACCATGTGAAAATATTAGGTGTGGCAACATGTGCAGACCAGGCAGAGACAGGTGGAACTCTGGGACTCAGTGTCTAGCCAGAATTAATCTACTTGGTGATTTCCAGCACAGTGAGAGACCCTGTCCCTAAAAACAAGATGCGTAATGCCTGTAGAAGGACAACTGAGGTTGTCTTTTGTTATCAACACACATGCACGCACACACACACACACACACACACACACACACATGCACACACACAGGCACATGCACACACACACATGCACACACACGCACATGCACACACACACACACACGCACACACACACATATATACACAGGAAAATATATCTAGTTTAAACAAATTTATATTCTTCAAGAAATAGTCTCAAAGTACCCCACACTTTGAAATGATAGGATCAAGGCACTGGAGACACACATCACCAATCTGAAGACATTTGTCCTACTCTGCCTTGTTATGTTTAGTCCCTTACTTATCAACGTAACAGCTAGGAGCCTAATGCAGTTTGTCTGAAATTAAAATAAAGAGCCAGAAGCAAAAGGCATCTTGTAGATTAATTTGGGAAAATAAGGATCATAAGCATTCCCTATTCAGTTGAAAGAAAAAACTCTAATCAGGATGGCCTGCTTGATATAAACGCAGTTGATGAACTCTGCAGTGTGCACACAGTAAAAGATGATAAAATGCACCTTTTAATTTAGAAGGAGAAATGTAACGGGTAATTGATAACTTATTTTTGTTTGATTTTAATGAAAGAAATTTACAGTTGTTTTTGCTCATGAGTGTAGGAGTGATGTTTGTTAAGTGGTCGTTAAGATCTCTGCATTGTCACATGTATGGTAACTTAACTGGAAAGGAGTCTCTTAGGTGGAGGGCATGAATAGGGTGGATGTGTGCAGGTGCACTTCCCCGTGTGTGCACGCGTGGAGGCTACGGGTTGGCAATGGGTGTCTTTGTTAGGAGCTCTCCCCCTGAATTTTCGAGACAGGGTCTCACTAAACCTGAAGTTTGCTGATTAGGCCAGACTGGCTGGTCACCGAACCCCGAGAAACCCTCCGTCTCTGTATTCAGGTGTTGGAGTCAAAGGCGTGTGCTCTGCCATGCTCGGCATTTACATGGGCACTGTGGATTCAAACTCAGGTTCACCAACTTGCACTGCAAATACCTTCCCTACGGAGCTATCTCATAGCCCAAAAAGAATAGTGTTCTTTCTTTCCATTCTTCCAGAGCTTTCCATGCTCAGAGACCTGAGAGGGTTCTGGTTTCCACCTTTACTTGAGGATCTGGGAGAGGAGGAGTATTTGGGTCTCTCAGGAAGAGAAAGTACAAAATAGAATTTCTTTTCTCCAAAGGATTCATCATGCCCCAGTGTGTATTGTATGTTACAATTAGACCTCATAAATAACCCTGAAGGAAGGTGACCTGGGTCAAAGATCATAAAGGAGCTAGTACGTTTGCTTGGTTGCTGATAGAGGGCTCTTGAGGTGTCAGAGCAAGAGCAGCTTCTAGATTAGCTGGAGGGGTTGGCTGAGGTTGCAGTGTAGCTGAATTCATGGTCAGATGCCCTCCAAGATGCTTTGTGTGGACCTGAGCCTGCTTTCTTCTCAAGCTACACCTTCCCTGGACACTCAGTAATGGTAAAACCTAGATGTGAACTCTAATGGCGGAAATCCAAGATTTTCCCCACATGTGAAACGCTGCCCGAGTTATCAGGAGTCTTCCAGGCTCCTGTCCTCATGCTCCAACAATCATCACATTGGAGTATGGGGATAAGGGATCTTATAGAACTCTCACACAAATAAAACAGTTTTAGAAGCATTAACAATGCTTTTTGTTTGTTTGTTTGCTAGTCACCTGGGTGGGTCAATGGAACGGATGAGTGACGAAGCCAAAGAGAAACTTTAGATGCATAAAACCGCTAAGAGTTGGAAGTGGTGGTTTCCTCTCTAGAAAGTAGCTACTACCTTCATGACACTCCTTGGCCTTAAATTTTGACTCTTGAGCCATCTCTTGGCCTGAGAATTCCAGAGGTGATAAAACAACACTAAAGCAGACAGTGGGCCCCAGGGCGAGGTCAGAGTCTGGGACCACTCACAGAAGGTTTTCCAGGAAATTGTTTTCTTGAATAATGTTTAAGTTTTTGCAGGAGTTTGGGGCACAGCGTGGCACAACAAAAAGTCAGTCACATGACATTAATAAGGGCGCAGCAGTCGCACTGAGGTTACAGTCCCCATGAAGGGAAACTGCATGGCTGGGTGCTGGCTCCTTAGCATCTTCTAGAAGTTCAGACCCACTGGCTAATTGGAAGCCCAATCTAGACCTACCCACTTGCGTTATTTGACTCTGCCGTATCACCTTTGATGTGGTGAGGGGCTGGAGATGTGGCTCAGTGAGTAGTAAGGCTTGCAGCTCAGTGGGGAGAGTGCGTGTTTATCCTGCGCAAAGCTCTGGATTCTAGTGCCAGCACCACATCAATCTGATGTAGTGATGAGTGTCTGTAATTCCACGGGAGGCAAAGGCTGGCGAAACACAAGTTCAAGATCAATCTTAGCTATGTAGTGAGTTTCAAGCCAGTATAGGTCGTGTGGGTCCTCGTGTCAAAGAGTAAGAGAAGAAGAGAGAAGCCTGAGTGGGGTCAGCTGCAGGAGGTAAAAGAGACTTCTTTGATGTCACGAATGAGTGCACGTTCCCAATTTGCAGCAGATATGCACACAGTAATCATTTGCTTTAGGGAACATTTGCTCCGAGATAGCATTTAAATGTACCTATCTGAAACATACCTTTCTCCCTCTGAATAATGTTTAAGTTTTTGCAGAAGTTTGGGGCACAGCGTGGTACAACAAAAAGTCAGTCATGTGACATTAATAACTTCAAACTCTTCAAACTTCAAACTCTCGTTCCCAGAAAAAGGAGATGGGTGATCTAGAAAAATCACCTGCTACCTGCAGTTGTCACCTGAGGAGAAATGCTATTGCATTACTCTTAAGTCTGAGTATGTGTGTGTGTGTGTGTGTACAGGAATGTGTGAGAGTGTGTGTGCCCATGAGGAAACAAGGAAACACATGACTGCCAGAAATCAGCATCAGGTGATTTCTACTGTTGCTCCCTACTAAATCTATGTTTTGAGACAGAAGCTCTCACTGAACTTGGCATTAGGCTGGTTGACCAGCAAAACACAGCAGTCCCGTCTGTCCACCCTCCAGTGCTGGGGTTATAGTTGCGTGTGCCCACACATGTTGTGGAGGTCTGAGTTCATGTCCTCCTGCTTGCACAGGAATCACGTTACAGAGTCATCTCTCCAGCCCCAGTTCCTTCAGGTCTTTAAAACGTCTCGCAAAAGATCAAATAAATAGCTGGGGAGGTCTGAGTCCTGAAGATTTCTAGCAAAACCAGATACATTCGAGCAGGATGAAGGGGCTGGATATGTGACGGTGAAAGTGTTAAATGTTTCTCTTTCTAACCATGATCTCTTCACGCTCCTCCCATTCATGCATTGTTCCTATACACACATCCTTTCTTACTAGTCTCCATGTTGAAAATCAGTAGGCCCTATTCATCCTTCAAAGATCACCCCAAGTTTCTTGCTCCCTATCTTTTATATGGATTCTTCAGCATACCAGGGTTCTCATCCTCTCAAACTTGAAACTATATATGTGGGAATATATATCTCTTCAAAACTCCAAAATCATTCTGTGTACCTCAATTTGGACTTTGCAAATACTGTCATCACCTGGCCTTCCTTTTCTGTTTTATCAAACAACGGCCAGCATAGAGCTGAACGTAGCAGGTATTCAGCTAACATCTCACAGTAGACTTTCTTCCCCTCTGAAAAGGAAATGGAGAGTCTTACGTGACACTCTCACTGGTTAGACTGAACCAGGATTATTTATTCCTGCTATCAGTTCTGGACAATACAAATGTGATGGCCTGCTGTTTGCCAATGAAATTTGGGTGGCTGGCCAATAGGCTCAGGGATTTGCCTGTCTCTGCCCGACATTGCTGAGATTACAGACATGTACTCTCATGCCTAGCTTTCTTATTACTGGATGTGGGAGATTGGATTCATGTTCTTATGCTTGCCATATGACCATCATCCTGACTGAACTATTAACCTGCAGTGTGAATTTTGAAGGGGAGAAACCATAGCGCTAAGTTTTAACCCGAACAGGGTCTGAAATAGGATTCTGAACGGATTACTGTTCATGGTGGAGAAGCCCTTGAGGTAGGGCTGTCAGAGTGAAACCCGAGGGACCACCTTTCAGGTTCAGCCCAGAAGGAAGTACATATGACCCACATACTAGATGATGCAAACCCATCTTTCTGGCTGGGGAAATGGTTACAGGGAGAGATTGCCAACTGTGCTTAAAGTATACTCATGTCAGGTGGCTCACAGCTTTCTGTTACTCTAGTTGCAGTTGTTCTGGCTTCTGTGGGCATCTGCACACGCATGTTCCCATAAATACACAGGGATGGGGGGGAGGGAGAAATAGTAAAAACAAACCTTTAAATACCATCAACCTGTCTTTTACTGTGAATCTATTTGTTTGCTTTCCTTCCTGGGTGGTGGATAAACCACTGGCCACTGGCTTAGCTTGGGGAATGAAAGCACAAGGCAGGTCTATATCCAGTCTAGGCAGGTCTTTGGTCAGAGGGCTGAGAACAGTGGGAAACAGAATTCCCAGGAGACTGTCCTCAATGGAACAGCTCAGTTTGTTTAAGCAAGGGTGGTTACATTTATAGTGGAAAAGCAGGGGAGGGTCCTTGGCACCCAGGGATGGGGGCCATTGGTTAAGACAGGGGTACTGGAGTATCCCCATTTGCGTGTGGGGGCTCACTGTCTAAGGGCAAAAGTTCTGCAAAAGCACCTTCTGCATAAGGTGCGGTCTCACAGGACAAACAGGAAGACACCTTATCAGAAAACGGGCGCAGCCCTAGGCCTTCCAGCTACAGTGGTCAGACAAGCAGCAACCAGGCCACACTCCTTTGTTAGTGACCTGCTGTGAAGCAGGCAGTGCTGTTTAGAATTTAGCTGGGTTTTGTCAGGGCTAAGGAAATGGGGAGCAGCTGAATTCCTTCCACTCTCAGGGTGAGGATTTTAGGGTTCCATGCACGCTTCAACCCCCTCTTAGCTCTAGGACAGCCCCACATTTTACCACCTAGCCATAATATTGCCATTAGGAACTTTTTGTATATCTGCTCTATCTTATTTGTCCGTGTGTGTGTGTGTGTGTGTGTGTGTGTGTATACATATGGGTGCATGTGCACATGTGTGAACTTGCATATCAAAAGTTGATGCTGGCTGTCTTCTGAAATAGGTCCTTAAGTTTTTGAGATAGTCTCTCACTGAAGCTGTAACTTGATGATCCTGTTAGGCACTGGTGGGCAAGCACCAGGAATTCTCCTGACTCTGCGTCCTTAGGGCTGAGAGTATACCACGTACAGCTGCCCTTGGCTTTTAAATATGGGTACCAGGCTGGATTACAGGTCCCCCGCTTGCTCTTCAAGAATTTCCAAGCAGAGCCATCTCTCTAGGCTTTCTGAAGACTTTAACTCAAGACTATTTAATGTTTTCCTTTTGTCCTCACTTTTCAAAGGCCCCAGTGTAGGATGCTTCTTGCTTCCCTCACACGGTTTATTCATCTGACCCCACTTAATCATGGCCACTGATGGACAACTCCAGTTGTTCAGTTTCCTTTTCCTGTTATTATGGTGGTGGTAGAGCTCAGGACCAACCGAGGGCTTCCCACATGCTAGACAAACACTTTACCACTGAGCTATGTGCTAACTCTTCGGCTCCAACTTAGCATGTGTGGTTGTAATGTAAGTATGATATATATATTGTTATGACCAGATTACAAGTCCAGTTTTAGCCATCCTGTGAGAGAGGCTTGTAATTCTAACTTTATGATTTTTCCCTCAGTGGCACTAATTGTTAACAACCTTTAGGCTAAATACCTAAAATTCCAGCCTGAGTCACACATATCCAATTACTCTCTTGTGGACTCCAAGAATATAAATCATTATTTCAAGAAAGGGCAGGGGGTGTTTTAAATATAGAAATATCTATTTCCACCCTAATCCTCCTTGTAAGTTGCCTGGTCCTTTTTTTTTATTTTCAGGCCTTCATTTCTCCAAAGCCAAGTCTTTATTTTGCGGGTAAGAATTCATATTGGAGTTATTAATGACAAGGAAATTGGCACTCTTCATGTTGCTAGAACTTGGTTGGACAAATTTTCTGGCCTTCCAGGAAAAAAAGTTACTGAAAGGAGCAGTTACTAATTGAGCATTTCCTGGCCTAGTGATTAGGAACCTTGGGAAGATGAGTGCTAAGAGGCAGAGCTTCTAAATTAGTGTTTTTCTAGAGTCCAGCTAGAGAGAACGGGAGATTCTGCTGAAGGCAGAGGGTAGAGCTGGGTCTTTCTAGGTATGTGCTACTGTAATTTCCCTGAAATTCTTCCAATTTCCACTATGTTGGTACAAACATTTTATAAAACAAGATATGTCTAAAGGAAGTGATAAATTCAGATGATTCTTTTTTAAGAACTTGAATTCCACTGCCTCTTCCTAGTCTCCCCCACCCTAATCCACAGGAAGTTTATTTTTGGCCCATTTATTACATTATCACATTATGGAGAGAGTTGGTTTTTTTTCTGACTCTGTGCTAAATCACCACTGTACTATCGGAGTCATATTCCCAGGCATATTCCCAGGCAGCCTGAAAGCAGGACAGTTTTCTTTGTCTTTAAAATTGTGGAGTTAATATTTGAAAATAAGTTTCATTGTTGGCTAGCAGTTAACCATGACTGTGTGAAGCTTAATATCAGGGCTGGAGAGGTGGCTTCATGGTTAAGAGCACACACTGCTCACTCAGAGGATCCAGACACAGTTCCAGCACCCACATTGGGTGGGTCACGACCACTTGTAACTCTACCTCTAAGAGACCTAATGTTTTCTTCTGGCTTCCAAAGGTACAAGCTCATATATATGCACATGAACTTGAACATACACACACACACACACACACACACACACACACACACACACACACTTTGTTTAATACGTTTTTCATTGAAATAGAATTACATTACTTCTCCCCCCCTTTCTTTCCTTCAGTTCCTCCCAGCAACCCTCCTTTGAATCTCTCCCATGTCACCCACTCTCATTGATAACCTCTTTTTCTTCATTATTATTATTTACATATATTTATGTATTTATGTGTATGCACACATCTCTCTCTCTGTCTCTCACAGACACACACACACACACACACACACACACACACACTGATCACTCTGATTTTGTTATTTGTGTGTATATGGTTTCAGGGATGACTACTCTGTATTGCACAATCAATAAGGGCGCTTGTCTCTGGGATAGGCTAATTCTCCCAGTAGTCATTAGTTGCCTATAGTTCGTTGTATAGGGGTGGAACCCCATAACATTTTGCTGTTCAATATTGCCATTGTTCTGGTCTTATTTATGCAGCTATTTTTTAGGATAGTCTTTTTCACAGCAGATTTCCTGATATTCTTGGCTTTTACAATCTTTCCGACCTCTCTTCCACATTGTTCCGCAAGCCATCCATGCAGGAGCAGTGATAGAGATGTATCTTTGGGGACTGGGATCCTCATGGCCTATTAATCTCTGCATTGGGTCTAGTTGTAATTTTCTGCCTTGGTCTCCATTTGTTGTAAAGAGAGGATTCTTTGATGAGGGGTGATAGCTATACTTATCTGTAAGTATAAGAATAAGATACAGAATGTAGTAAGGAATAATTTTTTTAAATCTTGCCTTTCTCTTGCCCTTTATCATGGTGATAAAGACTATGAGGTAAATACAATGTTGATTATTTTTTCTAGAAAACACTGCTAAATATTAGAGTACATTAATTAACTGGGGCAATTGTCAGAGGCAGGTGTCCAAATATCCATAGAGAAGATGTGAGTTAAGCTTTGGAGGCAATGGTTGATCAGGTTCTCAGCAAGAAACACATGGAGGGAGGTCCTCTAGGGAGGTCTGCGAGGATTTGGGAAACTAGCCAACATAACCAGACTTCAATGTAAGTATATGTGTTTAAGTGTGAATGCACATGTATGTTTAAGTGTGCATGTATGCATAGGGTGGGAGACAGAGATCAAAGTTGCATGTCAGTGTCTGCCTCAATCATTTTCCATTTTATGTTTTTGAGGCAGAATCTCTCACTCACCTAGAGCTTACCAACTAAGATGCACTGGCTGGTGCATCTTTCCGTCTCCATCTCCCTGGCACTGGAGGTACCTTTGAATCCCATCACACCGAGCTTTTTACATAGGCTCTAGTGTCTAACTCTGGTCCTCAGGCTTGAGGCACTTTGCTGACTGAGCCATCTTCCTAGCCTCCTTCCCAGAATTTTGATAGGCAGATTTAATATAGAGGTTGTCTAATCCGTCTGAGAAAATGTGATCTCTTAATAAGCACGTGCAGCTAGACATATATATTCCATAGTGGGCTGAGAACCATGTGATACAGGCAGACAAGTAATGTAAGCATCTGCTGCCATGTCGTGAGAAGAGAGTTTGGGATTGCTGCGTTGAAGTCTGTGCATTGACAGACAAACCACTGAAGGTTCACAGATTCAGGGTGCTGGGAGGATTCCTGGTTCTCATCAGAGCAGTCCAAAGAGACAATTGTGCTGACTTCTTTATGTAAACTTCCTCATGGGACTGTGGAGACCTGGGGCTACCCCAAAGTTAGAATGGGAAAATGTCTCCAATGCCTCCTTGTGGGAATAGGAAATGTCTAGGTGAATGTGTTTCCAAAGCCTGGAGTGTAGGTGTATGATTGCCTATGCTTGCATGTGTGGGCCAGTGATTAACATCATGTATCTTACTCCATCAGACTCCATCTTATCTATTTATTTATGTGTTTATGTATGTATGTATGTATGAATTTATTTACTTCCTTATTATTTTGAGGCATTGTCCCTCACTGACTATGACCTTGCCATTTTTGCCATGCTATCTGGTCGCTAAGCCTCAAGGATCTTCCTATCTCTGCTTTACCAGTCCAAGGATTACAAGTTTGCATCCCTGTGCCTGGATTTTACATGTGGGTGCTGGAGATCTGAACTCAGGTCCTTCTGCTTGTGTAGCAAGCAATTTGTCCACTAAGCATTCCTCGACCCAAATGACTTGATCCCTGAATGTCTATTTTATAGACCTTGTCCAACAACCTCACAGTTTGTGACATCATACAGTATGGTGTTTGAAGATTTTCCTAAATGAAACCAAGAATAGTCAGGGAACAACATGGCCACCTGCCATCTCTGTGTCTCACAACGTTGGCAAAGCCAGAACTCTTTGATGTCAACTTCAAACCCTCCTAGCAATACCCACACATACTGTTTTTACTCATTAACTATGATGGACCTGTCATTAATTTATATAAGTCATTAAATCTACTCCTATTTCTAGCTTCTCCTGCCTCTGGTTGGGTAATGAGCTCCATCAGCTTAATCCCTGCTCTGTGGGGTAGAGCGTCCTTGTGTTTGTTCTAAATACAGACACGCTAGATGCTCTGACCCCGCAATTAAACATGTTAGCGTTTACTGGGTAATCCCACATCTGCCTACTTATATTTACATTTAGATTGCTGCTCACCTCACTTCTTAAGGACAGAAGACATACACGAACAATACTGGACTCACTTGTGTTTCCTCGGTTTTATTAGTAGTCTTTGAAAGCACTGTGTATGTTTAGAATTAGTGTGAAAATTCAGTCTTTTTCAAATTATATTTATTTATTTTGTGATGTGATGTGTGTGTGCGTGTGTGTGTGTGTGTGTGTGTGTGTGTGTGTGTGTGACATGCAAGTGCCACAGCCTGTTTGTGGAGTTCTGAGGGCAATTTACACTCATAAATTCTTTTCTTCCACTGTGTGGGTCACAGGGATCCAACCCAGGTTATCAAGATTGGTGGCAAGTGCCTTTACCCACCGAGCCTTCTCATTGGCCCATTGTTCAGTCTTGAGTCTGCCACTTTGTAACATCAGAGAAATCATTTGTTCACTGGACCCTGTGGGAAGAAAGCAAAAAAAAAAAAAAAAAAAAGGCAGAAATTAGAAAATGAAGTTCTGATCTTTTGAATTTTTGGGCATCTGAGGGTATGTAAACTCTGGGGCATACATTAGAAGTTTACAATAATAAACAGTCAAGTAGCTATTAAAAATTGTGATTGATAATTTAGAGATATAAAAGGGAATTTTGTAAGTTAAGACAAACTGTGATCGAGCCATGCTGAAATGTGCTCCTGAAATGTTACCGATGGATAGGGGAAATCTCTGTTTAATTAATTTTTTGAGAAATCTGTTTTGTTTTTGCAATGATGAAGATAGAACTCAGGGCCTAGTGCATGCAAGGCAAGTGCTCTAACACTGAACTGTATATCCAACCCAAAACACTTTTTCGTTTTTGCCAGGGGCCAGCCCTGGCAGTCAACAGGGTCCAGAGAGGAGATAAGGAATAGGCAAAGAGAGATTGAGTCAGAACTCCATGGCTGGGAAGTTCTTGCAGCTCTGACTGAAGCTCTGACTAATTAGCAGGAAGGATGCTTTTTTATTCATACAGATTCCACAAAACAAAGACAAACTCACTGGTTCCAAGGGGATACAGACTATATAATTTTGTAAACATCTGAGCCAGTTTAGGTGAGTCCCCAAGCCTTGTATAATTAAGTTTTGGTGGTTTAAAGTATAACCCTGAAAGCTTTCTCAGGTCTAAACATCTCTGTAGCTAACTTGCTTTTATGATCTCTGTAAATGTTTGTTTGTGTAGGAGAATTCCTTTTGTTTCCTAGTTAAGTGACCTCATGTAACCCGATGTAAGCCAGTCTTTTTAAAAATGGCAAAGTCTTATGCCTAATGCTTTTTTCTTTTATATCATACTCCTATGTAGGGTAAAGGTTGTTTTAGCCAATCTAACTTAGTTACTAAGTTTCTTTTTCTCTGGGAGCATGTCATATACAAGTCCCCATCTTGTAAGCTACATATCCAGGAAACTCTGTATCTAGGAAGAGGCCTATGATCTACCATCATTTCTTCTGGCCTCCTGGAGCTTATCAGCTTTTCTCAAGTTTACATTGCTCTAGTTGCTCCGCTCCTGAGTTTGTTCAGGGGCACACCAAGAAGATCCTGGTGCCATAGCCGCATAAAGAAATTCCTAGCGTTTTTGTGCTTAACGCAATCTCCAAGCCTTCAGGAAGATTCCTGAGTAAGGTCAAATAAGGGTAATTATTCTCTGAAAATAGAAGGGGCTGTAATTATTAGGACTTTCAGAAAGAGACTCAGAAATAATTTTCTCAGGTAACAACAAAAATAAATCATAATATAAAAAAGTCACCTAACAGTGCAACCAGTAAAGACCAAAACTGGGAATATAAGGCAGCAGGATAGCGGTGTAGTCAGCTCAGCTGTGCTGAAACTGTGTCAAAGATCTGTGCAGCCTTCATGACTTTTGCTGTACCCATGTGTCATGTCTATGCCACATTCTATTAGAAGTATTATGCAGGTAGATGTTATCACGGAGCATAATTCCCCCTGTCCAGCTTTCCCCCAAACTTGCCATTCTCTCCCCTCCCTCTGCAAAGTGTCCCCTTAATTCCTTAGACAATTTTACGTCTACTTTCATTTAATATATTCACCCCCGATTTTATTTGCATGTATAAAAATCTAGGAGGCATCAAGGAGAGGAAACATAAAATATTTGTCTTCCTTACACTTCCTTAATTTACTTAAAATGGTGATCTCTGTTTGTATCCATTTCCCCTGAAATGACAAAACATACTTCATAGCTACAAAAATCCATTGTGTACACAAATAACATTTTCTTTATCTATGCCTCTGTTGCTGGACACCTAGGTTGGTTCCATAGCACAGTTGTTGTGAACAATGCTGCAGTAAACACTGATGTGCATGCATCTCTGTGCTGTGTTGACTTAGGGTCCTTTGGAGTGATGCTCAGGAGAGTATAGCTGGGTCATGTGGAAGATCCATTTCTAGTTATTTGAGAAACATTCGTGTCGATGTGCTGTTTTCCACAGAGGCTGTATTTATTTATTTATCTATCTATCTATCTATCTATCTATCTATCTATCTATCTATCTATCTATTTATGGGAAATCTCTTCATTGTACTCTAACTGGTCACATTTACTCATGTTCGTGATGGCACATGATATGACCCTATCCTGTTGTTCATGGCATCCTCTGCTTCATTTCTCCATTTCTCCCCATCATGTTGCTCCTATGTGCATCCAGAGCTCCTTCCTGGTTGTGTTGTATATCTGTCTTATTACTTTTCTGTTGTGATAAGATACTGTAACCTAGGCAACTAATAGAAGATATAGTTTATTGGGGGCTACGGTTTCAGAGGGTGAGCCAATAACCATCATGGTGGAGAGCATGCAGGCAATCAGGCATGGTGCTGGAGCAATAACTGAAAGCTTTACATCTGATCCACAAACAGGAGAGAAGGGGGGAAGGAGAAAGAGAGAAAGAAACCAGGAATGATGTGGGCTTTTGAAACCTCAAAGCTACACTGAGTTACACACATCTTCTCCAATAAGGCTAAATGTTCTAATTCTTCTCGAACAGTTCTACCAACTGGCCATCAGTTATTCAAACATGCGAACGTATTATAGGGGCATTCTCATTCAAACCACCACAGTATCTACAGAGAGGTCAACATCAAGTGTCTTCCTCATTTATTTTCCACTTTAGTTTTTGAGATTTGGTCTCTCACTGAAACTGAAGTTCATCATTTTGACTCGACCAGGGATCAGCAAGGCCCAGTGATCCTCCTGCCTCCACCTTCCCAGACACACACCATTGCATCTAGCTCTGTATGTGGTCTGGGAGGAGCAACTCAGGACTTGATGCTTTTATGGCAAGCACTTTACCAACTGATCCATGTCCCCAGCCTCCACAACCAGCAGTTCTTAAGATTTTGGTTTCTCTGACGCCGGAGTCCAGTTATGGAGTACTTAAAATGAGCATGGCCTTCACACAACATGTAGCACAAAGAAGGAATGAGCCTTTGGTTTAAGGCTTTGAAATAGTAGATTCTTAGTCATCATGGTGAAATGTAGCCTTTCCTGCCACTATAAGGGTGACACAGCATAAAGACAGAACAGATCCTCTGTATACCTAGAAGATATTTCCTAAAAGGTCACCACATTATGGTGAGATTCTTCAGTGTCTTCAGTGTCTTATAAACTTAGTTCTTTGCTTTATCTTATTTCAGTATCTCTTCAGGGAAACTATAAGAATCTTATTCTTCTCATATGAAATTCTGAGGTACACTTTTTTATTGTCTGTGAGTCTGGTGTATGTGCATGAGTCTATGCATGTTCCTATATGTGTGGGTGTATTGGTGCATGTGTGTGAATTTATGTAGAGTCCCAAAACTGACAAGAGTCTTTATCTGTAGCGCTCAACCTTATTTATAGAGTCAGAGTCTCTCAATTGACTCCAGAGGTCACACATATGGCTAGTCTAATAAGCTTGCTCTGGGGATCCCTTGTCTTTGTCTTCCAAGCAACCGTAATTACAGGCAGCCTGTTACATCCATCTGATGTTTAAGTGGGTGCTGGAAATCAGGAATCTGCACCTCATGCGTGTGTGGCCAGTGCTTGACCTGCAGAGCCATCTCCCCAGCCCAAGAAGCACATGTGTAACATTTTAAAGATTCGCTATAACTGTTCGAAGAATAATTTTATGAATTTTCGAGGTTCTAGACACTTGTTTGTGTTCATATTCGTCATCCATAAAACAGATTCAGGAAGTACACTTTTACATTTTGAAAAATATTATCTTCCATGCTCAACAGACAATGTAAGACCATATAAATAACTATAACTGTTAAAAGCTGCAGCGGCTGTCAGTCCTGCCACCGAGGTGACAGTTCTGTTACTGAAGCCTTCAAATTGTAGATGGACAATGTCCAATGAATCCTTGCAATCGTGTTTTAGAAATACAGATTCGCTGATACCTATAATACCTTATACAAGGGCAGTGAACACAATACTTAATTATTTGGAAATAATCTTGATGTAGTTATAGCTGGTCATAAAGAACTAATTTAGGTTTAATTTTAAAAGTTAATTAGCTAAAATTATGACCATTCTTCCTATTAAATACGGAGAGCCTCTGACAGCAGTTGTGTGTGCCTCGGGTCAGATGGCAGGTCAGAAATCCAGGGCCTGCTGGACTTCATAGCAGGGATTTAGTTGCTGAGGTGTATCAGAGAATGGGCTGAAACTACAGTTCTTACCAACCCTGTATGATTGGCATCACAAATGCTTTGGTTGAGCAACTATTTCAGATTTTGGAACATTCATGTGTATAAACTAAAATGTCCTGGGGGCAGGATCCGCACAGAAACACCAAGTTCATGTATGTTTCAAATACAGATTATAGGCATGACCTGGACATACTTTTGAATTTTTTGTGTATACTTGGATGTTCTTGGGTGTATGTGTGTGCACATTCATATGTGTACTTGTACATATGGAGGTCAGGGAACAACCTGGTATGTCATTTCTCAGATGCTGTCTGCCTTGTGTTTTCGAGACAGCCTCTCATTGATCTGGAACTCACCATAGTTCCAGCTAGCACCAAGCCTCGGATCATCTGGTCTGATTCCCTGTGCTGGGATTTTAAGCCTGTGCCACACCACCTGATTTTTCACATAGGATCTGGGACTAGAACTCAGGTCCTTCTGCTTGCAGGAAAGCAATTTACCAATTCAGCTATTTCCCTAGACTGTATACTATACTTTTACAGCACCTGTGTTTTGATGGACTCACCAAATGAAGTCAAATTTAGAACTTTACACTTTGGTATCTGTCACAAGGTGATATTCAGAAAATGTCAGAGAATTCTAAATTCATGGCTTAGGGAAGCTCTACTTGTAATAGTGTTTTAAAATTCTGCACCTGGTAATATTTATGATAGTTTGTACAAGGGCAATAATTTTTGAGTGTGCCTAGCAAATATTTCTGTTGAGTACCACATAGCAATCTTTTGGCATTAAGAGCAGTATCCATATGTGGTGGTTTAAATGAAAATGCCCCCTATAAGTTCATAAGCGTGGCACTATTGGGAGGTATGGCTTTGTTGGGGGAAGTGTGTCACTGAGCGTGGTCTCTGGGATTTCAGAAGCTCACGCCAGGTCCAATGTCTTTCTCTTCCTGCTGCTTGCCAATCTGGATGTAGAACTCTAAGCTACTTCTCCAGTACCATACCTGCCTGTGTGCCACCATGCTTCCCACCATGATAAAAGCAGACTAAACCTCTAAAACTGTAAGCCAACCCCAATTAAATGGTTTTCTTTATAAGAGTTGCCCTGTTCATGGTCTCTCTTCACAGCAATAGTAAATCTAACGAAGACACCATGTGAGCACTTGTTACAACTACTCAGCTTGGTAATCATACCATAAAAACTGCCACAGATAATCCATAGTAGAGTAAGTATAATAAACCAATATACTGTTTTTACAAAGTCAGGCAAGGTGCCTTTTTTTGGCCCCTTTTCATTAAAAAGATGTATCAAATATGTATATATGTATTCACAGTATGTATTCAGATGCCAGAAGAGGTCATTGGCTCCTCTGATGTAAGTGCTGAGAACATAACCTGGTCCTCTGGAAGAGCAGCAGGTGCTGTTAGCCATTGAGCCATCTTAGGGAAGATTGGTCCTACAAGTGCCAATCTCTGATTTGAGAGAGTTAATAAGAAATAATCGAGCACAATAACACCAACCCTTCTTGTGTTGGTTCCTAACCTCTAAGGAGCAAACTTGAGCTAGAGAGGAAGGAACATCAAATGTCTGATTCCTGTGTCTCACCATTTTAAAGCATCCTAGAGCTACCTTGCCAGGCCCCAGGGCACTTAGTCCAGAGATTTCAGCACAGCAAAGTGGGCAAGGAAACCTCATGGCAACACTCATTTCCATCTTAATGTACTTTTGTTGGCCCTGTTTATTATTGTGTAAGCTGATTGTGCCTGGGGTGTGTGTGTGTGTGTGTGTGTGTGTGTGTGTGCGCGCGTGCGTGCATATGTGTCCGCATTCATGTGGAGGCCAAAGGACTATTCAAGGTATTCCTCAGGAGCCATCTGCTTTTTTCTTTTTTTCTTTTTTTCTTTTTGAAACAGAGTCTCTTATTGGCCTGTAACTTCCCAAAATAATTGAGGCTGACTGTCCAGGAAACTTCAGGGGTTTCCCTTTCTTCATCTCCCCAGTCTGGGGTTCAAGGACACGCTGCAATGTCCAACTTTTTATATAATATCTGCAAGTCAGACTCTAGTCTTCTGCTTACATGGCAAGCACTTCATTGATTGAGCCATCTGCCCAGTCCATTGTCTCCATCTATAAAGCAAATGGGAATACTGGTGCAAGATAGTTTCTAGAGTCCTTTTGGCCTTCAGATTTATTCTCAGATAGTTTTGAACATTTTGTACTAATGGTATATCTAGTGCCTACATCCCACTCCTCCCAGATCCCTCTACTGTGTCTTCCACACAAGTTTATCATTGTTTTATCAGCTGAGTTAAATTTGTACTGCCAATGGGGGTACATACGTCTATGCCCATGCATAGAGCTGTCAACAAGAGCATGGGCAGCCCATCACCGGTCACATTCCTGAAGAAAACCGACTCTGAGTCCCCCAGTAGCCAGCAATTGCCAATAGCTCCTCTTCCACTCCTGTATCTATGCTGGAATTTTGGCTGGTTTGATCTTGTACAAGTCTTGCACAGATGATCATGTCTGCTGTGAGTTCATGTGTGCAGCAGCTCTGTCACATCTGGAAAACTGTTTCACACTGCTCCTCCCCAATCTCTGACTCTTACCATCTACCCCTCTTACATGGTGTTCTCTGAGCTTTGGAGGGGATTTGTGATTCAGATGTTTCATCTAGGGCTGAGCATTCCACAGTGACTTATATTCTGCGCTCTGAAGAGCTATGAGTCTTTGTATTATCTGCCATTTACTGCGTGTGAACTGAGGGCTTATTAGGGCAGTGCTAATCCATGAACATAGTGATAAGTATTTAGAAGGTGGTCTAATGCTTCATCCATTTAGGGAGATAATAAAAGTATCTTCTCCTCTAAGGCCTGTGACCCACCCAGCCATAGTACCAGTGTGAGTTTGCAGTACCAGACATGAGTTCTGTCCCGAGGAGCATGTCTTAACCCAAATCAGGAATTGGTTGGCTGCCTCTGCATATCATACTCTTTCCTGGAATCAGTGTTAAAAACACTAAAGTTCTAAACCTGTAAATTGTTGGGTAAAAATTATGAGAGAAATAAGATCTCTGTAAAATTCTTTTGAAGAATGAAAACATGTCCACATTTGTTATTTTCATAAGGCTGTATGTATTCTACAGGTTGTTGGAATGTTCAGAATGCTCCACCCAGGCTAGGGTAAAATTAAGCATTCTAAACTCCACAAGGGAAAGTTTAGTTACAATGTGACCTGCCACCCTAAAAATTGCAGCTATTTCAGACAGTGGTGAATATTAATATGAGTCCTGATTTTCATGGATTTGGGTAAAAATAAAAGCATGAGTATGCATGAGGGAAGTTTTCTAATCTACACCCAAGTTATTCCTGTTTACAGAGATGAAGAAATATATAAACACAGCACACACATGCCTGTGCGCACGCACACACACACGCACACGCACACACACACACACATTCTGTATGCTTCTGTATGCGTAAATTTCAGGAAACCAGCTGAAGAAATCTGAGTGAGCAGCGGTGTTTCTTCCACTTTCCTTTTGTTGTGTGGTGAAACACTGATCAAAAGTAACTTAGGGCGGGAGGTGTTAATTTGGCAAATACTTTCAGGTCACAGTCCATCACTGAGGGGCGTAGGGAAGGGACTTGGAGCAGCAACACTGTTTGCTGGAACCTTCACTAGCTCCTGGTTCGCTAGTTTTCTTACATATCTAAGGGCTCTCTGCCTGGGGAATGGTACTGCCTACAGTAGGCTGGGCTCTCCTACAAATACAAATCAAGACGACACCCCTTCAGACGTGTGCCCAGACAAACCCAACAAAGACAATTACTGAATCAGAACTCTCCTTGTGATTCCAGGCTCTGTCCAGTTGACAGTTAAAGCTAACTATGCTAGTACTATTATCAAAACTAAGGTTATGAAACTTTTTTAGCTTAGGGACTATAACCTTCTTATTTATGAAGCTGGAATATCACTTGATACACTATTTGACTAATGAATGATGGTTGGACTTGGTATATGCCACTCAAGTGCTTGGTTGCACAAGCATAAGGATCTGAGTTTGATCCCTGCAGAATACATGTGTGAATGACAGACTAGTGGCTTTTAATCCCAGCACTGGGAGGCAGAGGCGGGAGGACCCCTGGGGCCCATCAGCCAGTCAGAATACAGAGCCTCCTCTGTATTATGTAGGTTCAGTGAGAGGAAACTGTCTGAAAAAATAAGGTGAGGAAAACATTGGACATTAACTTCTGGGCTCCACATGCATGCACAGCTATCCCTTCCACCATGTGAACACACACACACACACACACACGAGATAAATTAATCTTAGCAAATAGACAGTCTATTTAAGACTTACTAATGGGACTGAAGTGTTGGTTCAGTGGTTAAGAATGAAGAACATTTGCTACTCTTGCTAAGGATCTGGATTTTATTCTCAGCACCCCATGTGGTAGGTCACAATCATCCGCAACTCTAGTTCTAAGGGATCCTACGCACTTTTCTGACTCCTTGGGCACAAGGTGTGAGCATGGTACACATACATATGTATGTTCAGGCAAAATACTCACACATATAAAAATAATTTAAAAGAATTATGAAAGGAATGATGACTGACTGTGAACTGCGCATGCTTTCATTTTGTTACCAAACTCCAGGAGTATAAGAAAGCCTTGGAGGAAAAATAATTAATAGTATTTCTAATTTCTTTCAAAACAATAAAATGACCAACCAGCGGCCTCCCAGAGGAGGCTGCAGCGTGCGGAGAATTGAATGGACTCCTGCTCTCAGCTCTGCTGAAGGCAGAAGGCCAGAGTCACAGCTATGGCCTTTTAGTTACCCACAAAGTCAAACTTCATTATGAAAGACTAGCTGTAACGAAACCAAAAGATAGCAAGAGCCACAAAATAGCGCATTAGACAGCCACGGAGGAACAGCCAAGTTAAGGAGCAGCATGGCGCATGCTGTAGAAGAGGGTTTTCTTCCCCCGCATCTGCAAATACTTGCTCACTGTCTCCATGCTTAGGAAACATGTGGCCCAGTAAAGGTTGCAAAATAGATGGCCCTTTACCGTGTAACATCTATAGATAAGCTGTAAAGTCAGAATAAAAGGGAACTCCTGGAAAGCAAGGGTAGTGTATTCTGTCTGAATATGAGTGTTTAAGCAACAACTCTAGTTAAAATACCACTTCCACAACATTGTGAATCCGGACCTAATTTTCTGAATTATTTTTAAAGAGTTCCTGCGACTTATGATGATTTGCTTCTCACCTTTATTTTACATTTCTTTATTTATTTCCTTATTTACTTTGCATGCATGTGTACGGGTACTTGCGTGCCATGACACACGTATGAACCAGAGGACAACTTGTGGGAATCAGTTCTCTCTTTGTGGGTTCTTGGAATTGAAATCAGGTTATTATACTTGGTAGCAAGCCCCTTTACCTACTGAGCTGTGTAGCTGGACCTTCTTATCCTATTTGTAACCGGATTTTTTTTTTTTTTTTTTTTTCAGTGATAACTGTAGTTTGATACCTTGATTCCTGCTTCTGAATTTTGTTGATGTTTAGGGAAAATGTCTTTCCTGGTTTAGTGAGTGGCTCAGTAGCCACCTTTTTTATGAACAACAAAAGGATGAAAGACTTCCATTGGTGCTCGCATACATGGTTTTTCTTTTTCCTAATGTGTCATTGAAAAAAACCACATTTAAAAAAAGATATATCTTATTTTTAATTGTGGATATGCATGAATGTCTCTCTGTGCGCGTGCACAAGTGCATCGCCCATGGAGGCCAGAAGTGGGAGTTAGATCCCGTCAAGTTGGAGTTACAGATGCCGTGAGCCATCTGATGTGCGTGCTTGGAACTGAACTCAAGTTCTCTGGAAGAGCAACAAACACTCTTATCCCCATTAGGTCACCTCTCCAGTCCCAAGAATCATTTTTCACCACGTTGCCAATGAAGATGCTTATTCTTCCTCTCCCGTCCCCTCCCGTCCCCTCCCCTCCCCTCCCCCCCTCCCCTCCCCTCCCCTCCCCTTCCTCTCCTCTCCCCTCTCCTCCCCTCCCCTCCCTTCTCTTCTCTTCTTTCTCTTTCCTTTTTGTGTGTATATGTGTGTGTTGCATATGTGTGGAGGGAAGCATACACCTGCACATGAGCGCATAGAGCCAGCATTGATGTTGGATATCTTCTACTTCTCTCCACCTTAGTTTTTGAGGCAGATCTCCCATTGAACTGGCATTCACCATTTCAGTGGCTGTCTAGTGGGTTCCAGGGTCCTCTTGTCTCTGCCTCCCAGTATCAGACTTGGCAGCAAAGCGCCCTTTCCCTCTGAGCCATCTCACTCGCCCCACATTGCTATTGTTTCTGTTGGAACTGGGTCGATTTTTCCATAGTGACTTGGAAGGGACGTCACTGTAATGTTGAGCCATGCTATAAGGGGGCAGCAGACATTTCACGTTTCAGGAAGCTCATTAAGTGCCAAGCAGGGATTTGGCATTTGCCTCCCAGGTTTTATGCATTTCTACTTATAATTTTCCCTAGATATTTTATGTTCTTTGTTGATAATGCAAATGTTTGCTAAATGAAAAACTCAAGACAATTTTCATTGGCATCCATGAGTTTGCTTGACAACTTTCATAGTTTAAACTTTACCAACTCTAAATTCATTGAATTAATTTCATCATTGATTTCTGTCATGTTTCCAGGCATGTTAGTACCTCTTCTTAAAAGAATTTTTTAAAAAAATTTCTTCCATTCTTATTCCTTTGACTGCTATAACCTACCGAGTCTGGTTTTATTAAAATGTTCTATATTTGTGCAGCTTGGGAGAAACCTGGCCTTGTTTATTGGGTCAAATGTGTCAACTGTGTCCCTGTTTGAGTGAGGTGCTGGTGTAAAAGTGTGTGTGCCTGTGTGTGTGTGTGTGAATTCCATTAAGGAAAATATACCAACTTCTGTTTTCTTGTATTCTCATTTGAGAACTAAATTTTCTTCAATATTTCACGTCTATGCAGGGGACAACCCATTTTTCATTTGACTCATTAATATGGACTGTTACACCAATAGATTGATTAACAGGAACAGAACTTACGCTCCTAAATTGAATTCCACTTGACTACAGTGTGGTTGAAATGAAGTGAAACTGTTCTGCTCATTTTCACATGGACACCAATCTGTATTTGTCTTTCTTGAGTATCATGTTAAATTGATAGCTATACTTCATTAATAAGAGAAATAATTAAAAGGGCGGGGGAAATGGCTCCAGTGGCTAAGAGCACTGACAGCCTTTGCTAAGGACAAAGGCTTGATTCTCAGCACCCACATGGTGGCTCACAACTGTCTGTGACTCCAGTTCCTGGGTATTTATGTCCTCTTCTAACTTCCTCAGGTACTAGACATGCATGCGGCAATATACATGAATAGACAAATACTTGTGCACATAAAGTAAGAATACATCTTAAAGTAAGTTGAATGTTTTCCTTTTCCATGCTTGGGAGCAGGTGGGGAGCCCTATTCTGGGCTGGTTAGGGTGCCTGGGTCTAGAGATATTTTAAGGGCCACTGCAATATGCTCTCTCCAGCCCATACAATTACGTTAGATAAATAGTCTGAGAATGTCTCATTCAGGGGCAGAATATGCTTATTCAGGGCCAATACGTTTTAGCCAGCAATTCAGTCTGTTTAATTCTTCAATATTCTGTGCTCATGGAGTGAGTCTAATTACATTTTTGTTTTAATAATGCTCACTACCTGTTTTCAGATTTATTGTCATAGGTTGTTCACTGTGAAATAGTTTTAATATTTTCAAAACTCTGTTGTAGCCTTAATTTTGCAGTCTTCTCTTATTTCTCACTTATTGATTTCACTTAGTAAAATTTATTTAACTAGGTGTGTTTCATCGATCCTGTATCAGTGCCTTATTTCTCCTTTATTAGACTGAGGTTTTTCTTTTTTTTTCTGTCTTAAAGTGTTCTTTTAGGGGGGAAGGAGAAATAACGGGGGAGCTGGGAGGAATAGAGAGAGAGAGGAGGAGAGGTATTGGGATGTATTATATAAGAAAAGAAATTTTTTAAGGTTAAAAAGAAGATAAAAAAGAAAAAAGTGTTCTTTTTAAAAAATTGCCGTGAGCTTTTAAGCATTATCAGTTTTGTTTTACTTCTAGGATATATATTGAAATGATTAATTTTCAATGTCTACTGTAGTCCCACCTAGGAATTAGTATTTTAAGACATCATGTTTAAATGTTCTTAACTCCCTTATAAGTAGTTATTGATTCTTTCTTTATTAGTGTATTTTTCTCAGTTTTTAATCGAGATTCTCAAAATTACAAAAAGTTGGAAGACCAGAGTAACAGAACGCTGTTCTTTCCACACCTTAAAAATCAGCCAGTGCTTATTTGATAAATGTGGTGTATGGGTTACATGATCCGATTGGTGCGCGGCGGACACACGGGTTGAGTACCACATCATACGGGATGTGTAGATGTGTCACATGCTATCGAAAACTTCAAGATTTCAAAAATGTTTAAGTTAACATTTTTGTTTTACATAAGTTTTTCCAAGATGAGCATTAGACAGCTTTACACATTTGCCCTAAATGAATGTTTTAACACACGTCCTTGGAAGATAAGGGCCATATAATTGATAATCATAATATTTATATCCTTGGTAAAATAAAATCTTCCTCATGCCATACAGCGCTAGCCTCATCTAAATCTTGCTAATTGTTCTCCCAAAATATTTTGCAGCTGTTAATTTTCATGAAGACCCACTCCTGTCGGTGGCCCTCGGCTCTGTCACATCCCTCGGTCTACTGAGTTCCGTTTGCTCTCTTCACCTCCAGACATTGCGTTGACGTAGGGTCCTGTGTATGCCTCTGCTTTGCATCCGCCATCTTTCCTCTGTTTCTCCATGTGCTTTCTTCTCTAAGCGAAAGTTAGTACAGAAGCCCTGCTTAGATTCTATTAAATGTTGTTTTGTTTGCCCTCCCTCCCTCCTCTGCTCCTTTGCGCCCCCCTCCCCCCATGGATGTATGGCAAGGCACATGTGTAGGGTCAGATGTCAGCTTTCAGGAGGCAGTTCTCTCCTTTCATCATGGGTCTCAGAGATCAAACTCAGGTCCTCAGTTTTGGTAGCAAGAGCTTTCACCCACTGACCCATCTTGCTGCTGGCTCTTAAACATGGTTTTTTCTCAAAAAAAAGGAACTTTTTTGCTATGTACTTCTCATATCCATCTCACACAGCAGATAAGTTTCCTCCCTTGTCTGGTGTGATCATTTCCCTTGCAATTTACAGAAATAATCAGGAGCTGATGGCGGTGGTTTTTGAACTGTGTGCTCCCATCAGTGTTTTACTTGGTGGCTTTTGCATGTATTGATTTGGATCAGTAATTTCACCGAGGGCACGGAGTGGGGATGTTTCTAAGCTGTTCCCAATAAGCCATCAACACAGGTGGAAACTCCCTCATTCACCACAGCTTGGCATTAGTGCAGTCTCTGCTGCTCATTCTCTGCAACCTTGTGTCAGTTCACCTTACTCGTCTTTCTCTGTAGTTCTCATTACCTTCTAGCATAAACTAAGCTTCTGTGTTCTTTCCTTGTGAACACCTTCCTCTCCAGAAGAAGATCAGAGTGTGAATGTGCATGTGTGCTAGGGTACAGGTGTAATCCAGGGGTATATTTGTAATCCCAACGAGATCAGATACAGGAGAACCCCTGAAAGCTCTCAGGTCAGCTAGCATGGTGTGCACAGTAGTGAACAACAGAGACCTCATCTCAGACAAGATGGAAGGTGAGAATCAATACCAGAGGTTGTCCTCTGACCTCCGTATATATCCTCTGGCAGATGCACCTGCACTCACACAACATACACACATGAATATCATACATACACAAAGAAGCACACAAAGAATCAAAAAGTGAAAATCAGGAAAACTTTAAAGGGACCCAGTCTTTGCCCACCACTTACAGTGTCCACTGTTTCAGAAGGTCGCACTGGAAATCCACCTTGCTCTGGGATGGTGTTTGCCGTTTTGAATACTGATCTGGAAATCATAACTTGAAGCCATCAGTATTCACAGAGTTGCATGGAACTGTGGTAAGCACCACAGGGCTTTAATAAAACGAGCAGAAGACACAGCCTCTGCCCAGATAAGTGGGTGTGTGCTTAATGTAGTGTGCACACATTGTTCCAGTACGGTGTCAAGCAAGAGACTGACCTGGACACTAATTTGAAACTGTACTCAATTTTCAGTTAAGTGTATTTATTTTTTTCCTAGTGGTTGTACCTTTGTGAATAAATGGCTTATTTTTCTTTCTTTTCAACTTTTCCACTGGTGATTTCTTTATCTATCAAATGATTTCTCCAAGAAATTTTGTCATTCCAGGTAATTGAATGTTTCCCAGAACTAGAAGTAAATATACAAAATGAGGTATAATCCCTCTGCTTATATTCTTTCATGCTTCATGACTTCTTTATCTGTCTCTGGGAATACTATTATTTTTTATTAGACTTAAAAGAAAAAAAAAAACTCTTGAGGTAATCCACGTTGTCTATCACCTACCACAAATTTATGTGCTTCTACTAAAGTATTATAT
The DNA here is from genome assembly GCA_026225945.1 of Cricetomys ansorgei. Lineage (NCBI taxonomy): Eukaryota > Metazoa > Chordata > Mammalia > Rodentia > Nesomyidae > Cricetomys > Cricetomys ansorgei. The sequence goes on from JAMJFZ010001228.1 coordinate 1,933,849, forward strand.
TGAAATAATTCAAAGGATATTATTGGAAAGAATATCTCATTTATCCTAAAGAAGAAGCGATTAGGTTTGTGAATTCCTCATCTTAGAAGTCGTTATTTGCTAAAAAAAACATTTCCTGGAAAGTATCGTTTCATGAGAAAATGGAAATTTATGAGAATTCTTCTAAGACAAAATGAGTCTCAACTGAGTCCAACATTTTCTTGCCCCAAGTGGATTTCCCTTTCACTCCAGAAATGCCAGCAAAAGATGGGCATCTTTGCCAGTTATACCCACCCCTTCCTCTGACATACCCACTGCTCCCAAACTTACTTAAGGATGATTTCTGACTCCAGACACATGGCTGTTGATTCCAGCTCCTACCTGCCAGTTAACAATATGCTGGGTTGCTCTGCCAGCCTTTGGGTCAGCTCCCTGATAAGATTAAGGGACCTGTTTGTCTTGCTCATTAGCAAAAATTTGTTCCACCCAGACAGGGCTAGGAGTGGGGAGGTAGAGGGAGCCAGGGACCTGATGGAATGGGTCTCTCTCCTTTTTCTCCGCTTTCTTTTTACTGTTAACTGGGAAGTGAAAGCAAGGCTTCCCCTTCTGGATATTCACTTCTCCTTTCAGTTCCTTGCTTTGGGGCAAAGCTTCCAGTCCTCTCTCTGGGCATTCAGGGCCCCCATAGTCCCTCTCCACTGCATCCCTTCTTTATCCCTCCCAAGGAGGGTCCCCAACTCCAACTCCATGCAGAGATTGGCAGAACCATTGGGCTGAAACTGATTGCGATAGCAGCAGATGGGCTGGATTTGACAGGGTGGATTCTGAGCAGCTTCGGAGTGGGGGGCGGGGCAGGGAGGGAGAGGGTGGGGGTGGGAACCCAAGGGCCAGAGCCGACCCATAGGAGTGTGCGCCTGCTGCTGCCGCCGCCCGCTGCACCACAGGCGTGGGGGCATCTCTTTAGCACAAGATTCCCAGGAAGTGGCACTGCTGTCCCCAGGCGGAGCAGGGGAGAAAAGGTCCTGTGGCCCAGATTGTGCTGGGACACAGGGAGGCAGGCACGAGCTGGGGACAGGAGGCGTGCAACGCAACAAAAGCCTAGGTGCAGGGGCTGCTGAGCGCGCTCGCGCCTACAGGCTTGACATGGCAAGTTTGTCAACTGTGGGCTCTGAAGCTAGTGCCTTGCTGCCCCCCAAGTGACGGCACTGCAGGGTCTGCCCCCCCAAGGCGGGCAGCGCCCACCGCGACTTGGGGCCTCTGCAAAATGCTCCCCCGCAGGCCAGGTAAGAGGACGCCAGCTCCCTGCACCCTCCCAGGTGTGTCCCCAGAGCTGTTTCCTGTCTTTCATCCCCTGAACATCCCCTAGTGCCTGCTGATCTGGTTGCTTTTAAGCTTTCTGTTTCTTCTTGGTCCACCTCTGCCCTCTGTTGCTGATGATACTGTAGACCTCCCCCCACATCCCCGCTCCGCAAATCCCTTATAGAATCCCAGAGACACAGGGGTGGGTGGGTGTAGAATTTCTGGGATGTGGCACTAGCTTAAAGAATCTTTCTATTCAGGAAGTCGGCACCCAGGACAATCAAGGCAGGGTGTACAGGGATTTAGCGTTCGCAGTTCATTCTCGAGCTGCCCAAGCCCAGCACCAAGCATTTCATTCTCCTTTCCACCTGTGGGACCTCGCTTTGTGCTGGAAGCGCTCATGGAAACATGCACACGTGCTCAGTGTTTTCCGTGCACGCAGGCTGGCTTCCCTGGTGGACTTTTCTTAATGGTGAGGGGGAGAGGAGGATTCAGGTCTGAAGTAGCATGGCCTCCCCAAGCACCCAGCATCTCACAACTCTGTCTGTTGCTTGGTCTCTACTGTAGTGGTCAGAGAGTAAAACATTTGTTGTCTATGGGGAGGCTGCTGATTTTGGTACTCAGCATCACTGTGACCCTTCTGTCAATTATCTTTCTGGATCTTCCCCTGCTTCCTCCAAAGATATTGCTTTGATGGCTTCCTCCCCTGGAACAGTGTCCTGGGGAAGAGGAGGACTTTCAGGTCAGCAATCTGGACCACCACTGAAAACCTGGCTCCAGCAGCCTGGGAGGGACTCCAGACTCTTCTGTCTCCTCTTCCTGACCTGGTAAGTCAGGCTCAGGGTCTCTTTCTCATCCTCATCCTGTCAGGTGCTCTCCCGCCCCACCCCCATGTAGGCTCCGCCCCAGCTAAATCAGAGTATGTGTTCTGTTGCTACAAGCAACTGCCTATGCCTTCTAAGCCTCTCGATTCTGATTGGTGGGCAGAAATATGATATTTTTTGGAGTGGAGCTGAGCTGCATACTTCTTGGGAGGCAGAGCTTCCTCTAGCCCACCCCACCTCAATCCTTAGAGAAAAGGGGCTGTTAGTATTTCCTCATTAAACACAGGTAACCACCTGGCATTTCTTTTCATCCTTGTGGCTTTTGCCATTTTGGCTTAACTAAACGAGGCCCCTATGCATGTCCTGTTGCTCCCTCCTTTAAATTTTATTCTCCCCTCCCCCGAAGCCCCTAGTATCCAGTAGTATCCAGAACTATTCCTGTGTATGTTTACAAAATCACTTTCCAGAAGACATTTCGCACCTGTAACCTCTTCTTTACTTCCTTTCTGTGTCTCTGTGTGCAGGTACACATGTATGCACAAGTCGGGTCGAGGTCAGAGGACAGCCTTGGTGCTAGTCCTCAGCCTGCCTGTCTCAGCCTCCCATTGAGGGTCAGCAGGGTATCACAGGAGGGGTAGAGGATGCTTGGCTTTTCATAAGAATTCCGAGAATTCCAACTCAGGTCCTCAGTGTCCCAAGGCAATGCTTTAGTCGTCCCATCACCCCATCTTGTCAGTTCCCTTTCCCACTCTGCAGCCCCCTCCTCTTAAGACGTGGAGCTGGACATTTCTCGTCCTAGGAAGTACCCTTAGTAAAGAAAGAAAACAGTCTCCACTTTTAATTCTGTATTCTGTGACTTTCATTCTAAGCCCAAAGCGCAGTGCTCTCCAGACGGCAGCCTCCTCCCCTAAGCTATTAGGGGTCAAAACAGGTTTCCTGGAGTGGTATAAACCCCTGGCCTGTCTACCCCTCCTCCCCAAAGTGTGTGCAAAGGAGGGTTTCATCCTCCCTCAAACGTCTTTAGAAGAATGTCTCATTCTTCTTTCCAATTCCCCACTATTTTGGGCAAAAAAATATTTTCATTCTCTAAACTGTCAGACTTAGCTTTTATTTTTTTCCCTTACGCATGCCGGTTTGGAAACTCTTGTGATATTCTCGAACCATTCATTTGCTTGTATCAAACAAAACTTCTTGGAGGGGATTCCCGTAACTTGGTATCAGTGTGGACCCCTTGGGTGTGTAGGAAGCAGAGAGGGGTTCCAAGTGGATTTTAAAGTCACTAGTAAAGCTGGGTTGTGCTTAAAGCCCTGATGGTGAATATCATAATGGCATCATCCATTTGATTAGGACTTTACAGTTTACAAGAGGCTTCCTCAGGCTTTATCTCTCTAATCCCAGCAGGAGGAATTTTAAATAGTAAGGATTCCTCAGAAAGGCCCAGTAATGCCCACGGATCCTGCCTAACCAAAGAGAGAGCGAACACTGGAAATTAAACTGGCAGCTGATGCGGCTTTAATGCATAGAATGGCCATAGCAGACGCGGCCAGTTCCCCAACTGCAACTTGAGGACAGAAGCAAAGGGGCCTGGAAGCATGTGCGTCTGAGAGGAAACTCCATCCTGAGTCCCGGTGGTCCAGGAAGTGATACCTCCTGCAGGGTAGGGCTTTCTGGGGCTCCGGACTCTTCTTGACCTACGGATTCAAATTTAGATGAAAGATGTTAGGATTCACAGGGAGACTCTTAGATTAAGCGGAATGCGTAGACAGTGCCTCTGCTCTCCAGGTACAAGGCATTCTGGGATATCCTTAAGCTTCTTGTGTCCCTTTACTCCAGTCATGGAGCACGTTTCTCTACTTGGACAAAAAGCAGGAGTTGTGTGCCTCCTCTGAGCTTTAGTGAAGACAAACAAGGTTTCCGTCACATGGACCCATTACTCTAAAACCAGGGGCATATCTCAACATGGGTAGCGTGTGCTCTTTTATAATTTATAGGGAGGGTGGAGAGGAGGCCACCTTACACTTTGTTCTTTCTCCAGGCTCCCTGAACAGAGGCTAGCCCTTCTATAATGCACTATGAATATCCATTGCAACTTTCCTCCAGAAAGTTTATGACCAGAAGCCATAAATTTGTTTGGTATCTTGTATATCATCCTGTAAGGTTTTAATCAAAGCAGTTTTGGGCAGTATACTTTCTGGCTAAGGAAAGGCTGTCTGGTATGAAGAATGTTAGATATACTAAGAAGCTGTTTTTGTTTATTTGTTTGTTTTACAACAGTGTCTCCTGTAGCCTAGGCTCGCCCTAAAATGGCTGTGTAGTAGAGGATGATCTTGAACTTCTGATCCCCCTCCTCCATCTCCCCAGTGCTGGGATTACAGGCATACACCACCAAGCCTGGTTTTAGTGCAGTGCTGGGGATGGACCCCAGTTCCTCATGCACATTCAGCAAGCGCACTACTAACTGAGCAATATCCCCAACCCTTCTATTATTTACCATTAATATAATTTGAGCACGGCTTCCTCTATAAAATATGAAAAATGTTTATGTTCATTTATAAGATGTTAAGAGTTAAAAAAACATGAAAGTAACATAAGCTAAGGATTTAGACTAGTTCCTAACACATAAGAAAATCAACTGCTTTGACTAGGTATGGCCTTTTAGTGTGTTTTGTTTTTTGTTGTTTCTACATCTCTTAGTACTGGATAAGATAATCCTTTTCAAGTAATAAGTCTGTCATTGGACCTCCTCCAGCACCCACACAGAGATCACCATTATAAGAAAATTATGATGATGATGATGATGACGATGATGATGATGGGGGTGTTATGTGCCTCTGGAAGCTAGAAGAGGGCTTCAGATCTCCTGGAACTAGAGTTAGAGGCAGTATGTGCTGCGTGACTTGGAAGCTGGGAAGCGATTTTGGATCCTCTGCTAGAGCATGCTTTACATACCCACTGTATGAAGAAGCTTCTCTGGTAGGCTGAGAGCTCTCTAATCTGTGGACATAGAGATAAGTTTTCTGAAGATAGTTTGCTACTATGTCATTTTAGAAAACTGGTAGCAATGTGTTCTCCTCTAGGGTCTATGAGCTCAGAGCTGTGGGTTCTTGGCCAGATTTTCAGTTCCAGGCATGAGTTTCCTCCTGTGGAGTGATTGTCTTAGTCACTGTTCAATTGCTGTGAAGGGGCACCATGACCAAGCCAACTTTATAAAAGAAATCATTGAATTGGGGGCTTGTTTGTAGTTTCAGAGGCTTAGTCCATTATCATCATGGTGGGGAGCGTGGTGGCAGGCAGGAGTGGTGCTGGAGAAGTAGCTGAGCAGAGGCAGTGAGACTGGGTCTAGGTCGGGCCTTTGAAACCTCAAAGCCCACTTCCCATGACACACTTGCTCCAGCAAAGCCATACTTCCTAGTTCTTCTTAAATAGTGCTGCTAATGCTAATGCAAAGCGTTAAAATATATGAGGCCAGGGGGAGCATTGTTATTCAAACCACTACAATGGCCTTAGATCTAACCAGAAAGCTGTTGGCTATACCCCTAGTATTCATACCTGGGAGAGGTACAGAGGAGGAGGGGATCCAGAAAAAGTTGGAGGGGGGACATAGGGAGTGTTTGTGGTTAAAATGCGTGAAATGTGTGTATAGGACTCAAAGAAGAAATAAAATGTTTACAAATAACGAAAGCAAAATCGACAAAGTGGAAAGCACCTGCAGAGCAATGGCCAAGGTTGGCCATTGACCTCTACTCGCAGTTACATACTGACAGATCCACCTGCACACGTCCCGCAGCAAGAACATATATGCGTAGAGGAACGGAAGTTGTAAGATGCAGGTGTACTCTGAAGCTTACAGCTATTAGGTGGATAAAAGGACATAATCACAGGTGATACCAAGTCCTTCGTAGAGTTGACTAGAGAAGAAAGAAGATCAGTCAGTGCTACAGTATGGTATAGACAGTACAGTGATGTGGGGCCTACCTCCCCGGGGAGGAGGAAGGAGACATTCATTTCAGGGGCACTTGGACAGGCGGAGAGGGGACAGCATCATTACATTAGCAAAAGGGTTGAGTTCGGGAGCTTCTGTGATGGCTTGGTGGTTGAAGTACTTGCTACACAAGGGTGAGGACTAGAGTCCGATCCCAAGAATGTGCATAAAAAAATTCTGGGTGGGTGGGTATGTCAGCCATGGAAGGAAGGGGGGAAACCTAGATTCCTTAAAGCAAACTGTATAGCAAGACTAGCCACATCGGAAAGCTCTGGGTTTGATTGAGAGTCCCTGCATCAATACATACAGCGGAAGAGTGATGGATTATGATCCCTGACATCGACTTTGAACCTCCAAATGTGTTCATATCCCTTTCATATGCTCACACACAGGAAAGCATGCATACACACATGAAAATGGGGAAAGAAAGAAACACGGACATATTTCAAACACCTGGTATAGACCAGCTGAATGCAGGAGTTACTGAACTTTGTAGGTCCTGGGGTTCTGAGCTCAGGCCCTTACTCTTGTGCTACAAGTGCTTAGCCGCGGAGCAGTCTCCCCAGCCTGGAAATGCTTTCATTCTCTCCCCTCCGTCTACTTCTTAACGAATAGATTCTTAGCCATCGTGTCAAAGCAAGATCATATTTTGAGAAGTGTTGAGCTTTCTCGGTACGCTCTGTGTTGTTTCCAATGAAAGGCAAAGCTGGAGATGGCTCTTCTGGATGCCCAGCGGGACTGTCGCGCTTACTCATTCCAGAGAAAGCTTTGGCAAGATTGGCTTCTTGGCCCCAAAACTCTGGACTGGTAGTAGTAACGAATGCACCTAGCCCAGTCTGTACTTCCCACTCGCCTCCCATGCTGTGGAGACCCTCTTAATGAGACCCACCTCAATTGCTCTACCTGTTTAATGATATGGGATGAGGTAGTGGCTCGCTTTGGTAAATAGCTGTTTCAGCAGATGATTCTAGACATTGGCACGAATTCCATAGGGAGTAGGTAAGACAGATTTTCATTTGTAGACATTGTACACAAGGACACTGGAAGTCTTGACCCTGTTTAGGGTTGGCATGGAGAGGCAGCTCTCTGAGTTTGTTTGCTCTGGCCTTGGAAACCTGTGGTGTAAAATGAGGTGAATGAACTCACTCCCACAGAGGGGTAGGAAAATAAGTGTACTTTTTTGGCCTAAATCGGTGACAGGGCAGAAGAAACATGTCACCAGAGGCCAAAGTAGACAAACTCACAGCAGGATGCTTTCTACAAAGCCCTTGTGATCTGACAGCTCCTTCGCTGTGAAAGTGGCCCAGCCTCAGCCAGGGGCAGAAGTGAGGTCTGTGGGTGTTCTTGATGCGGCGTCTGCTTTGCTGTGATGGAAAGAGATCCCTGTGTTGGAGGTGGAAGCACAGCGTCTCTCCTCCTTGCCTTGCTCTCAGGCATGCTTACATCAGCACAAGTGTGAGTGGGCATGTTTATTTCTTTTTACGAATTTCTTTTGAGATATGGTCATATATCCTAGGTTGATCTTGAAACTCCTTGTGGTGTGAACACCTATGGTGTGAGTGAGCAGAGACCAGAGGAGGACACCAGGTGTCTGGCTCTGTCACTTCCAACTCTTACTGACCCTGGGGCTAGACTCTTGACTAGCAAGCCTTAGTCATCCTCCTGTCTCTGCCCTTAGTGACACCGGGCTTACAGCTGTAAGGCCACTCACTCATGGCTTTGGAAGTAGGGCTGGTGTTTCAAACTCAGGTCCTCATGTTTGCACAGCAAGCAGTTTTCCCCACTGAGCCAACTCCCTAGTGCTATGGCCCACCAAATAATCTTTTCCCTGAATAAGACATTTTAGTGGGTTATGGCTAGACATTAGGAGGCTTCCTTATAGTTTCAGAGACTGCAATCTGGATATCAGGGAAATACTCAGACACACAAAGTGGAGCTTACTGCTTATGGAGCCAGAATATATGTGTATCATGTCTGGTCTTCATTGCATAAGAAAGGAATGACCTTTAAAAATGCTAAGTTCTGCATACATATCTCAGGGCTGGGGAGTTGGCTCAGTGTACAAAGTGCTTGCATAAGCCCGAGGATCTGAGTTCAAATCCCCAGCAGCCAGGTAAAGCAGCACATTCCTGTGATTGCAGGGCTGTCAGGGAAGAGAGAGACAGAGCCCAGGGACTTGGTGGCTGGCCAGCCACCGTAGCATGAATAGTGTACTTTAGCTTCAGGCTCAGTGAGAGACACCATCTCAGAAACCAAAACCATGATGGAGAGCTGGAGGCTAAGACATCTTACAGCGTCCTCTGGCCTCTACATATCATACATGGGTACACACACACACACACACACACACACACACACACATCTGATTCTACACACAAACTCGTGTACTTGCCCACATATTAAACACAAACATACACAGAAAACACTTTCAGAGACCGCATACACGTATCAGTTCTCTGTCCCCGTTTGATGGTGACTAGGAGCAGATGCTTGCCATCAGGCTTCTAGAAGTTAATCCGAGACGATTCGTCTTTAGTTCGGTGCTTTTCCACTGATGAAGTACCTGGGAGAGCCATCCTCGGTGTCCAAGAAGTCTGTGGCCGTGTCCTCAGCTGCCCCTCTGCGTTTCAGCAGCCGTGCCTGGCACAGCTTCTCACGGGCCTGAGGCGGTGTCTATGCCCAGGCTGTTGGGATAAGTAAGACACGGTTCAGCCATCCAGGGACCCATCTAGTGGCTACTGCGATGTGCTCCCCATGCCCTGCTATTCCCTCCTACTTGGGGTTTGGGCTTTTGGCCAGCTGCTTGTGTCCTGGGTCAAGGTCCTGTTCTGTTGGGCTCATGTTCTGGTGGCTGTTGTGGGCGACTGCTTCCTCTGTTTCCATGAAATATTTCTCTGCTTTCACTGCTTCCCTTGAAGTGCCGCTCAGTGGTTAGATAAAAACTCTTTTATAAATATATTTTTTCTTTGAGAATATATATATGTGTGTGTGTGTATATATATGTGTGTGTGTGTGTGTGTATATATATATATATATATATATATATATATATATATATATATATATATAATCCCTCCTTTAAACCGCTCCAAGACCCATCCATCTCCTATATTCCTCTCCGAACTTTGTCTTTCAAAATAAGTAAGTAAGTAAGTAAGTAAATAAATAAATAAAAACACTGAGTCTGATTAATGCTGCTGGTATGCTCCTGGGTGTAGGACCATCCTCTGGAGCTTGGTCGAGCTACCACAAGTCACACTTGTGAAGAAAAATGGCTCCTCCGCTCCTTCCCCAGTAGCCATCAATGGAATAGCGCCAAACCTAGGAGTGAGGCCTTATGGACTCTTTCATGTTCCACCATCCGTGCTGGAACACATATGTCCCTTGACCTTGTATGGTTCCCGTGCAAGCAACTGCAGCCTCTGTGGGCTCACATGTGCTATGCGTAGCATGTCCAGAAGACCTCTTTTCACAGCAGTCTTTCCCAGGCTCCGGCTCTTACGATCTTTCTTCCCCCTCCTCCAGAACGTTTAGAGGGAAGTGTGATGTAGATGCCGCTACATTTAGGGCCGAGCCCACATGCGGACTGCTCTGGCTGCTCCTGATTTGTTACCCGCTGCAGAGTTAGTAAGTGAGGGATCCTCACTAAAGACTTGCTGGGAGAGGACGGAGAAGGATAGAGAAAGAATGACTGGGATGGAGGCTGCCTCGGGAATGGGAGTGTGCAGAGCACTCTGAGAGGGCACGTGGACTTCCAGTGCTGCTTCTAGCGATTTGTTAGAATCTTAGGGCCTCCGAACAACACACCTCTTATTATCTCACTTCTAGAGATCAGAAGTCCAAGAGTCAAGTTGTGGGCAGGGCTGCATTCTTTGTGTAGGCTTCAGGAACACAGGAGCCTTTCTCACAGTTAAAAGGCTGCTCAAGTGCCTTGGTGTGTGGCCCTTCTGGCAATAGTGTCCCTCTGACCTGTGCCTCTCTCTGAACAGCTTTTGCGACTGGGATTTTTCTGAGTCTCCTCTAAAGACCCTGCTGGTGACCTCTAACCAACCCAGGTAACCCATAGCACTCTCTGTCTTGAGATCCTGCATTATGCTTGACAAGCCTGTCTTGCTTGACAAGGTTGCAAACCCACAGGTGCTGGGGATTAGGATCCAGGCACCTGGGGAGCTGGAGAAGGGACAGAATTCTGACACAGTATTATTTTAATGAATGAGAATAAATAATAGAGAGGAATATATGGACTGTGGACTAATGGAGGGTGGGTCCTTGAAAGATGGGCTGATAGGGGAAGAAAGGGAGGGGAACAGAGGAAGTGGGGAGAAAAGGGGAGGAAGAAAAAGAGGGGAGACAATGGGGAAGGGAAAGTAAGAGGAGGAGGAGGAGAGGGGTGAGGAGAGAGGGAAAAGGAAAGCCATTAGGATGCAGGGAGAGGGAGGACAAGAGGAGAGAGAATGGAGGGGAGGTGGCAATGGGATGAAGGGGGAGGGAGAAAGAGAGGGAGAGGGGGAAGAACAGGTGGGAACCTAAAGGGGTAAGGGGAGAAGGAGGAGGGAGAGAGGAGAAGAGGAGAGAGAGCATCATTCATGTGGAACTACTACCAGCCTCAAACTTAGTAGCAGAGGAGTGGATCAAGTCTATCAGGCCAGAGAAAGTGACCTGGAAATGAGGAAGGGATAAATGGACATTGCTGAGGATTGGGGCTGTGTCTGTTGACCTGTTGGGAGGCAATAGACAGGGCAGTGAGTGTTGGCTGTGCACTCGAGCTGGATCAGTGGGCCAAAGGGCATCGCTATGAACCTGTGAGTTGCCCAGCTGTACACAGAAGAGGCATAGAAAGCCGCAGTGCAGCTCAGCAGGATCCTTGGTGTTCTTATGTTTTAGACATTAAGAAGTTCAAATGGGTTTGCTAAGGACACCTGGGAAGGCAGCGTCGGGATTTGGGCTAGAGACCATGGCACCTGTCTTCAATCCCATCTTCCTTCCAGTGGCTGAAGTCCTCCCCTGTCTCCTGATGTGTGTGTGTGTGTGTGGGGTGTAGGTGCACATTTGTCATCTGTATGGCCATGTGTATGTTGTTTGGCAGTCAGAAAGCAGCCTCAACTGTCCATGCTCAGTTGCTGCCCACTCTTGGTTTTGAGATGACATCTCTCTGGGCAGGTATGCTAGGCTAGTCATTTCAATAAGCCATAAGTAAGCACCCGCCTCAGCTTCTCCATTCCTGGGATCACTTGTGTGTACCACCTTGATTGGTCTTTTTCCCTGGGTTCTAGAGATCAACTCAGGTTCTTGTCTTTATTTGCGAGCTTTCTCTTCAACCCATATCACTATGCAGGATGCCTTTTGGAGGAAAGAAACTGTATTAGGGGGAGAGGGTTGAAGCCACAAAATCATGGAGAACCGGAGAAACGAGTTGCTTCACAGAGCAGGATGGAATTACGCCAGAGATATCCCAGATGCTTTAGGCCTCTCCACTTCCAGGTTGCCAGGTTTCTGATTGAATGGAGGTCTCCCTCCACCCCCTTTCCAAGCAGCATACATCAGGGAGCACGATATGCATCAGCCTATGGATCTAGGTGTAAGTTGAGGTAGAAATATCGACAGAGGCATGGCAGGTGACCTTGGGACACTTGGTCAGCAGAGCATTGAACCCAGGGATATTTAGTGACTGGTTTATGGGAAAGCAGCTGCACTAGATCCTTACCACTTCCTGTCAGCAGAGTCTGTTTTCTTCCTGGTCAGCAACAGTTGTATCTACAGAATGACCACAGATCTTTTCAGGATGAATTCCTCAGCTGCCATCAACACTTCATCAATAATGTGATCTGTCTATTAGTAAGCAATTAACATGTGACCTTATTGGCAGACAGACCACACATTCCCTGACAGGGCTTTAAAATATCCATTTCCTGTTTCCTCACAGAGGAAGACATTTGAAAGTATTTCAGAGAAATTCTGGGACAAGTATAGTGAGACAAACCGGAAGAGCTGCAGCGTAAATGGTTGCTGCGATGACTGGGGAGGTAGCTCAGCAGTTAAGAGCATGCACAGTTAGAGCATGATGCTGCAAGTTCAAATCTACAGAAGCCATGCAACAAAGTGTGTGGTCATGCTTGTGCCTGTAACCCCAGCATTTTGGGGGAGCAGAGACAGGCTTATGGCTGGGGCTTGCTGACTAACAGCCTACCTCTAGGTTCAGTGAGAGACCCTGTCTCAAGGAAATAAGGCAGAGAGTGATGAAGCAGGGCGCACCATGTCCTCTCCTGGCCTTAGCAAATAGGTGTGCATGCTACACACGTACCTCCACCCTGTAACCCAAACACACAAAAGCGACAGTCTTTGTTAAAGAGAGGGTGTTGGAAGTCATTGGGTTTCCAAATGGATAACGGTTTTCTCTATTCTTTGTGTGCATTCCTTTAAAGACAACCTTAGTGTATCTCTAACAATTTAGGATAATGTCTGCGTTCACTGCTGTGTGTGTCTGACTTGAATGCTTTTACCACATGAGACCTTGAGCTCCGCAGGAGTTTCTTACTAATTTATATGCTGAGGCCAGTTTGTGCATAGGCAGAAACTACTTACACGATGTCATTGAAAGCTGCGTGATTTGAGGGGGTGGGGAATTATAATAAAATCTTACAAATTTTTAAGAGGGTAAGAAGTTAACATGGAATAAAATCATTGCATGCAGTAACTTTATTTTCATCATGTCTTATCTTTTGTATCAGCATAATTTAGGAGATGCTCATAAAACAGTCATTAGTCTCACTAGAGCAGGGATTATATAGTGAAAATTATGCAGGTCCCTGACAACTATTAAGATAATTGATTCATTGTTTGAAAAAAGCTTTTGTACAAATATATGGGGTCCAGAGTGATCACTGGATATGCATATGCAGTGGGCAATGACCAAATCAGAGTGGTTATGTATGTCTAGCTCCTGAAATATTTAAAAAGTATGTGATTTACATGTAATGCTTATATATACACGCGAATGAAGTGTAGTATGATACCTCAGTGCATGGATACAGCATGTGTTGGTCAAAGTCGAGGTAAATAATGTTCCTGTCTCCTCATCATTACTTTGTTTAGAGCCTTCAGACTCTTCAGTTCTTCATCAGGCTGTAAGCAGTGACTGAACCACACTCCTACTGTGTTGTGGAGCTGTAGAACATAGGGGTCTCTGACTCTATTTTAATACTGTTGTAGTAGCCTTGCTTATTGCTGTGGCAGAACACTACACAAGAAGCAACCTAAGGGAGAAAGGACTTGTCTTGGCTCATTTTTGAGGGCATTGTCTATCACGACAGGAAAGGTTTGGTGACAGCTGGAGAAAGCATGGTGCAGCAGTGGGAGGCAGCTTGTCACATTGACCCACAGTCATGAAGCAGTTAGTGAGCAAGAGGAAGGGTTGGGCTGTAAATAATAATGCCAGTCCCAAGGTATTCACTTTCTCCAGCAAGTCTCTACCTTCTTAAACAGTGCCACCTGCTGGAGATGGAGTGTTAAAACTGTGAGCCTGTGGGAGACATTTCACGTCCAAACCATTAGCCAATGTCTCTCTTCCCATTTCTCCGAGATTCGGGCCTTCATTTTCATACCAATTTTCATTGGTTTTTAAACAATACTCACATTTATTGAAAATCATGAAAACAATCTGTCTGCCTGTATCTGAGTCCTTTCACTTAGCATGATGTTCTTCCAAATCACAGTCCCACTCACTGTGCTTCCGATTGCAGGATATTTAATATATTTTACATTTATGTATTATTTATTTAGTGCGTGTGTTTATATGTCTGCCTGTCCATCTATCTTTGTGTGTTCTGAAGGCCAGAGGATAATTAGCAGGAGCCGGTTCTCCTCCCAGCATGTGAGTCTTGGGCATTGAACTCAGGTCTTCAGGCTTGGTGGCAAGCCGCTTTTCCCGTAGAGACATATCCCTAACATCCATGAAAGGACAATTTAAAGAGAAGACATCTCACAGCCCTGTTCCAAATTGCATTTTTGTTCCTCCTTAAACAGAGCTAAACACATTCAATGTTCATATACAGAACATGCTTTAGAAATAGACATACAATTGTAAATAGTATACAGGCTACGTAGGACTCCTTTTGGAAATCTCAAAATTTATAAAGTAAATCAAGCAGAAGAAATTAGACTTAGAGACATTGGTTAAATCTCAGTTGCATTTGAGGCTATTGGAGGCTATGCTGGATTGAGGAACTTCTAGTAAGTAGAGGTCAAGGGAGGAGTAAAACTCCTAAAGCTTCACTCTGTGGAAGGCCTACATACCTCCTAGAGGTAGACGCAGCACTGTCTTGCTGGTCACTATAGTCTTCTGTATCTCCTCCTCATTTAATTCTCAGCAAGGATTTACAAAAAAAGAAAGACATTTTAAGGAAAGGGTGGGGTGCTGTGGGGCACTGTCATTTAGGTGTGACATGACTTGCTCTCAGACTCCCAGCAGCTGTGATTACCTGCATAAGACCTGCACAAGTTAGGTCTAGCAACACTTCACCATGGGAAGAGGAGGGGCTCACGAGGCTGTACCTCTCACTGAGGATGTATCTGCAATTAATAGTTGCTAGGGGAAGGACTCATGAAGTTCCATGCATCTCTAAGGATCTATAGGAAGTTAATGGTTGCTAGAAGAGAGAAAGAGGGATTTTCTCTGGTCATGTAGCCACTGCTAAGTTACCTGTAGTCCCGTAAATAACCCCTCACTTGCACTTCTGTAAATAAGTTTAAGTAAACTCATTGAGTCACCAAGAAGCCAAAACAAAGCAAAGCAAAACTACAGAACCAAAAATAAGATAGCATCATGAAAGCAGATAGAAGGAGGTTTCATTGGAAGAGTAAAGGGATTAATGAGAGTGAGACAGGGAGACAAGAGAGTGTAATTGGGACAGATATGAACAAGACACAGTATATACATGTTTGCAAATTAAACTTGTTATTATACATAATTCCTATATGCTAGTAAGTTTTGAAAAGACTGCCTTTTATGTTTCAGTCCTGTACACATTCAGATACCCACATGTCACAGAATTAAAGATACCATGAAGCAATGCAGTAGTGTAGAATGGAACTTCCTGAAACGATGGGAATGTGAGCAAAATAAACCCTTCTCTTTTAGGTTGCTTTAGTTGGGATGTGTTACCACAGCAGCAGGAAGCAAAAGGAAGACATAGATAGTTGGATGTAGCACAGGAAAATTGTTTTATTCCTTGCTAATGTACTGTAACCTGGAGTTTGGAAAAGACTGCCCCCTAAATAAAATAGAAACTGTTGAAGGACTAAATGAGTTTGTTAATTAGCTTTTAAAATGTCTATGGAGAGCAGATGATTGCCTTTCCATTAGCTTGGTTTTCAAGCTGTTTCCCTCCTGGTGGCTCTCTTTTACCTACTTCCTCTGGATAGTGTAGTCTGTCCAGTCCCCACCCCTTCCCAGCGGTCTTTCCCCTACCCCTGCACATCGCTCTGGCTTTCTCCTGAGAGAATGAATTCTCAAGTTATTCCTTTCTCCATTTCGTTCTCAGGTTCTCCTCTTCCGTAAGGCCCATCTTGATAACTCCAGACTTAGACCGTCATTTTCTCTGTCTCCGCTGCATAGCTGTTGGAACATTAGAGGTCCCAGTGCTCCTGCATTTTAACCACTTAGTGTTTTCTGGTAGCAACTACCCCCATCTTTCTCCTTCTCGTTCTTAGTTTTTCCCCTTTCCCCTGACTTAAAAAAAAAAACTCCTGGAGAGATAAGGAAATAATTTCCCTATGTTTACAAATATTTCTGTTACTTCTCAAACACTCGCCATAGTTTAAGAACTTCCTAAAGAGCTGATTGAGAGTAATCATGATTCTTTCTTCTGTTCATAATCTCATTCTCTCCAACTTGTCTGGCTTCAAAATTATATATAAATATAATATATAGCTTTATATGAACATTATGGAGATATTTATACTTTGAATTTATATCAGGTAATCATTTTAAGTAGGAATGGTACCTGTGATTTTTTTTTTATTTCAAGGTTTATTTTATTTTTTGCGTATGGGTGTATGTCTTGTGTGGGTCTGCACATACACCTGTCGTTTTAAGAAACCCTTTATTAGAGCGGATCATCTATACAGCTTGGCATACAAGCAGTGCTTCCTTGATTTGTCACAAAGCTCAAAGTCATATGATCAGCTCTTGGATCAAGAGAAGGAAACCAGCAGTGCACCTTGTTTTTGTTTCACCTAATCGCAAATACTGTCCTGATTTCTGTTACTAGAAGCTGGTTTCTCTCACACTGAGCCGTGTGTAAGGGAGAATTCTGTTCATATGTTTAGGCTTTCCCGCATCCTCATATCTTATGTTAGAATCATGCTATCCGCTTACATTAATGTGAGTATTTGTGAACCGTTCGTTCCAGGCATTGGGCACTGATTCTGCAATGGAGAACACCAGACTTATTTACAGGATGGACTGTAGTGAGAAGACAGGATTTTCTCATCTGAGGCTTTGGTGAAGCTTGATGCAATAAACATTCTTACATACTTGTGTGTGAGCGCCTATGCATATTCGTGTGTGCGTGTATTTCTTTAGGTGTGTATACATGTGGAGGCCAAAAGCCAAACGCCTACCGTAGGTGTCATCTGGCACTATTCACTTTCTTAGCTCTTTTTTTTTGTTGTTGTTGCTTTGTTTTATTGTTTTTGTTTTTGTTTGGTTTTTACATAGAATCTCTCATTTGTTTCACCAAGGGCCAGGCTGGCTGACCAGCAAGCGCCAAGAGATTCACACACCACTGTCCTGGTTTATTACATGGGTTCTAAGGCTCTAACTCGTGTACAAGTGCCTTAGTAACTAGTTTACCTTCCCAGCTCTCATACATGACTCGTGCTTCTTGACTGCGCAGCTGTCCAGCTGCGGGTGGTACTGTCACACTGTTTACCCAGGTATTGTCCGAATTTCCACTCCACCGTCAGGGTATGAAAGTCCTATATTTTCATGTTCCTCCCAACAGACATTTCACATTTTCAAATCCTCAACCGAGGATAGAAATGGAAAATGAGTTTATCATTCTGCAGCTTTCCTTTTAACTACCTTGAATGCATTTTTGATGTGAGAAGTTCTTCATAGGAAGAAAATTAATGATCAGATTTCTCACTTCGTGCTTCTTATTTGCTGTATCTTCCTTAAGGAGTCTTTGCTTATTCAAAAGTCATCAAAATACAGGTTTTCATGTTTTTTCTCAATAGTAATTTTTCTGTTTTCTCATATTTATAAACCTGTGGTCTCTTAGGTATCAATTTTTTGGCTCGTACTATCAGTTAAGAATTGAGAATTATCTCTTCCCCAAAGGTAGTCATAATCTTGCAAATCTTTTTCTTCTCCATATCTTAAAAGATGTAAAAAGTGTTATATGTATGTGTGAGAAAGTGCACACAAATGCAGTTGCTCATGCATGCCAGAAGAGGGGGTCAGATCCCCTGGAGCTAGAGTTGTAGGTGATTGTGAACACCTACCTGACTTGGGTTCTGGGAATTGAACCTGGGTCCTCTGATATTAGATGCACTTGAAACAACTAAAGCATATCTCTGGTCCCATCATTTTGTTGCATATTGAATGTCAATGTGTAACTCTGTGTCTGGATCTTCCTTTTGTTCCTTTTGGATTTATTTCCTTCTGTTTAAGACAATCGACTGTCTTAATTATGCATCTCTAATCATTCTCAAATCCGAGTCCTGTAACTTCTGTCAGTCTTCTTTAAGATTGTCTTGGGTGTCGTAGATTTTTAATATTTTTAGTGTCACACTGTGTGTAAAGTAACACGCTATTAACAGTACACCGTCAGTAACTTTTATGAGAATGATGGGAGTCAAGATAAAGACAAAATGGAAATAAACCGGGGAGGAAAAAGAGCATGCTTGCTGGAATTATGTTCTTCTGACCGTGTGAATTTTGGAATTTGCCAGTCTGATGAGAGCTGCTGAGGAGATGGGGGTGGCGATTTTGTTGTGGTGTCTAGGGGCAACAAGGCCATGAAGTTGGACTAAAGTGACACTTGGAGTGGCAAATGAATCTTGAGAATGATGTCTTTATCCAGTTATGTTTCAAAAGGAAAATTGAATTGGAAAGTTGAATATAAGTAAGGTAGACCTTACCTGTAAGACCAGACCTCTGAGGTCTGGTAGACCTCAGAAATTTACCTCTCAATAGCATCTGAAATGAGATCTCTGGGATCAACCAGATTTTGAATAGATCATCATTCAAATACATAACCAAAAAAGCTCTAGTCCCACTCGATATATTTATTTTTAGCTTGTAAACCATTTTCCTGGTCAGTCTTAAATCAACCAATCAATTAATAATACATTTTTGGCTTTCTGAGAGAGGGTCTCCTGTATCCCATTCTAGCCCCAAACTGTGTAGCTGTCAGTGACTTCAATGTCAGGTCCTCTTTCCACTACCTGCTGTGCGCCTGGATTGTGGCTGTAAGTGACCACACCAGGTACATGCTGTGCGGGGATGGAGCCCAGGATTTCAGGCATGCTATCAAGTGTTCCATCAACTGAACTACGTCTGTAGCCCACAGAAGACAAATCTTAAGTCAAAGGCAGCCCTGGGCCATGGATCATAGCTCTTTGTCCACAGAATGTGTAGACGTAAGGAAGAACGCAAATTCATGGGTCAGTAATGTGGCAGGTGACATGGGCTTAAGAGCCTGACTGTGGTTAATGAAAGAGAAAGATCTTAGGATGCAGATTTTGTATATACTGGAATAAGAATCAGAACTCACAAACGTTTGTGTTATCTGGATATCGTCACTTTTTGCAGCCTTATTTAGAAATGCCTTTCGGACCTTCCCCATTTAAATCCGTCTGTCAAGCAGGATAGCTCCAGCTTACAAAACACCCCAGCTCCTGCTGGAGAGGACTTAGATAAGTGGACAGGGTTGAAAAATGAAGCTTCCAACCCTGGCCTCTACAAGCAGTATAAGAAATAGTTTCAATTTGTGTGTTTCGCAGGGAAGGGGACCGATTGGCCTCTAGAAGATAGTTTCCATAGCTACTGGATGACATCAAAAGCAAACGCGGTGGCAGCGATTTCTCCTACATTACCTGCACTGCTGGTAGGTAGGTGGCTGGCAGTGCAAGCAGTTCTCAGGGCGCTAGCTGTTCTATAGGTGGAACCCTGGGCAATCTTTAGTCTGCACTGCTAGGAGTGTGGTCTTTCGAGGGCCTCTCGTCATGCATCCAACACTCAACTAGAATGGTCTTTTTGTTTTAAAAAAGTTTACTCTTGAACAGCTTCTCTGTTAAGGTATATTTCTGATAAGTGTTTCTGTTTCTGACAAAACTGGGGTTTGTGATGGTTTATTTATTTTTATTTTATTTTATTATGTGTATTGATGATGAGAGGGTGTAAGATCCCCTGGAACTGCAGTAACGGATAGTTGTGTGCTGCCACATGGGTCCTGGGAATTGAACTCGGGTCCTTTGAAAGAGCAGCCAGTGCGCTTAACCGCTGAGCCATCTCTCTGGTCCCTGTGATGTTTTTAATAACAGGAAGCTGCAAATAACAAATAGAAATAGATGACTCTAGGACTGGCTACACTGACTGTTAAAAAGATGAATATGAAAAACAAATCCCCAAATAATTAAAGAAGTCATTACCCTTATCATTTCAATATAATATGGACACCTAAAAACACCAAATACTTAAAAATTTAAATTAGAAATAGTATTTTTTTCATTTTGGCAGGGAGGGTCAACTACGCACCCAAGCTTACCATACTCCTCTAGTGTTATAGTAATCCAATATTTGTATTCACAATATTTTGAACTTTATATAGAAAGTACTGTGTTGTATAAGCTGTTACAAAACACCTTCCCAAAAATCACCTACAAGACATTGATGAAGAGAAATAAACTCTCATTTGTTGTTATTCTGTAGTGCTCAGTTTGGATCCGTATATAGGTTTGAGTGTCATTTTTCAAAAATGTTCCTTTTCCGTGTGTGTATGTGTGTGTGTGTGTGTGTGTGTGCGTGCTTGGTTGTTCATGGGACATGGTGTGTACATGTAAGTCAGCAGACAACTTGTGAGAGTTGGTTCTTTCCTTTCACTAAGTGGTTACTGGTCAAATTCAGGCTTGGTGGCAGACTGCTTTATCCACAGAGTCATTCTACCAGACACGGAGCCAGTGTTTTGCTTATAAAAACACGGTCACAGCTCTTAAGTGAAAGGCCAGATCCCTTTAGTGCTAGCAGAGTATAATTCCAAGAGTAAGTCAGAAGTCGACCTCTCTAAATGGACTGTTAATTTAACTGTCAGAAAAGGAAAGCATGGTCTATAATGAAGTTTGATTTTGACAGCATTTGCTTGTTTTTAAAAATGAGATGAGGATTAAAAATAGAAATTGGGCTGTTTTGTCTTGGCTTTTTAAAAATTTCTGTATCTGAAATCCTTGTGCGCCCTTGTCACTCAGCTCCTTCTAAGATGCTTCTGAGAGAGGAGCCTAAGGAGGATGTATCAGTCCTCTCAGAGTCATGCCAAAAGAGCCCCAGGCTCTGCAGAGAGGTATGCACAGTCAGAAGGAGAAAAAGCCACCCACCACCTCCAAACAGGACAGAAGACACCATCCAGCCCTGTCTTACGGCTCTGGGAACTTCCGCTGTAAAAAAACGTCAGACCCAGGAGCACAGCTTCTTTTATTAACTGCTGAAGACTAGATAAAGGGCCATGTTTATATACAAATTACATTGTGCAAACATTATGCAAACAAGGCTTCTTGGGAAAGGTCCAAAAGTCAAATTCCAGAGATGAAAGTCTTCACTGATTTTTGACCATGTCTTTAAGATACTCTGTGTTCCTTGTGTGCAGTATGGTAGGAGTGGGAGAAGGCTGTCTCCACATGCATGCTTATTTATTACACAGTAGCACTGTGGACTGTGAAATAAAGCCCAAGTGAGGGAGGGAAACAATTCCTCTGATATTGAGCAGCAAACACTTCCTGGAACGAAGTTACAGGAAGCATGTGTAGTTTATAATCCCATGCAGAAATCTTCCACACAGAGCCTAGCAGTTAAATTGAAAGACCCAACTTGCTCACCAGAAGCTATTTCATTGTGCCTGCTGGTTCTACAGCAGAACAGGAAAGGAGGCATTTATTGAAGATTAAATTCTTGACCAAGAGAGTAGTAAGGTAAGAAAACCTGGAAAACTCACAAACTGGGGGTTCTTCTTAGATATTCCAAAGTTTCCTTTCTGTAAAAGCTTTCTCTCTCTCTCTCTCTCTCACTCTCTCTCTCTCTCTCTCTCTCTTTCTCTGTGTGTGTGTGTGTGAGATGAGTATCCTGCATTAAAAGAAAATAAATGCCATCCATCCAATGAGTGCTTTGTAAATCGCATTATCAAGGCTTGCTTAAAGTGTCACCCAAGATTTCCTATGGAGGAGGCTGGTGGCATTACCATATGCCAGCTTGGGTCTGAGCCAGAGACACACACTGGAAGGCTTTTACATTCCAGCCGTCTCCTCCTGTCTGGCAAAAGAAAAAAAAAAAAGGCACTTTTTGTATGTGGTCTAAGTGGGCAAGTTATTTGTACACAATGGGAAGCTGAAATTTCATTTCCACATGAAATTAGTGAATAATGCCTTTCAAGACTCGTTGAATAAGCGTGCCCAAGACTCCATCAGCATCCGAAGTCTGTCCAGGACGCCCACCATCTGGATGGAAACAGAATCAGTTATCTAGCTACTTTTACAAGGGGTGGGGGAGTCAGAGGTGGGGTGTGGCCAAGGGAAAGTGTCTGGATACTGTACAGAGCTTTTGGCTATTTCAGCAGGACTTTGGTGTGAGCCAGGTTTGTCTCTGTCAGATTCCATGCCAATATCTACTGGCCTAATACACTCCACCACAAGCGTGTATTCTTTGATCTCCATATGTTTGGCCACCATGTATGTAATTAATGTTTTTATACAACTCACCATTATATTTCATACTAATTCTCAAAGCATTCCCATTCATCAGGATTGGATTTAGGGCCCTCACTGAGTGGTTGGCTTCTGTACATGGCTGCATCTATAACTATAGAGTATATATCTCTAAGACTTCATTCTCAATTCAGTGAGGATGAAATTTGTTTTGTTTTTCTAAATTTTGTATTTTTTTCTTAAATTTTGTATTTTTTTTTAAGTTCTGAGGATAGTAAGAGTTATCTATTGCTACCTGGAAGATGAACTATGATTTGGGAGAAATCTTACTTTAATATTTTGGTAGTTTCTTTTGATAAAGAAAGTCAGGATTGTCTTTAGATAGAAGACACCGGTGATATGCCTGCATATACTAGTTAAAGTTCAAATGTGGAAACCAGGCTGACAGAAGCACTTGGAAGCATCTCCTAGGTGAGTATGAATTTTTGTTTGCAAAAATGAGACTTGTGCCAACAATCCATTATGTCTGATTTTGATCATTAAAAATTGTGGGTGGAGCCCAGGTTTGGCATGATTTAAGATATGTTTAGTTCTGTTTAAAATGCTTTGGAATTTAGCACATGAACAGAGTCTAAATGAAAGGTAACAGGAGTTGAAAAAAATGGTTAATGGGCCGTAAAGTGATTGGTTGATTTGAAAACTTGAGGGAACATCAGGAAAGTCCGAAGCTAGCAGGTGTACTCATACCCCACCTTCCCTCCAATATGATTCAAACAGTGAAGACAGGACGTGGGAAGACATGAATGGGCAAAATTGAGTGGAATGGAATTTCAGAGAATATATTTCCAAACATCAGAACCATGTGCTCTTACACACCCTGCCTCACTCACTGTTGTAAAGAGACCTTTAGCTGGAGTTTGTCAACCCTGTGCAATCTGAGGCACTTATCCAAGCTGTGTTAGCTGTACTGGGATTCCACTTATAACTCCATAGTGTGCTCGAGACATGTTAATTAATTTTGAGAGAGCTGCACATTAAAAATTCTTTTTAGGACATATACGACAGTTTATTTTGGGTATGCCAAGACACGATACATCGGATAGGTTTTGAAAAGTGTTTTTTGGATGATTGATTTTTCCGGTATGAAAGTATGTGAGAATTTCATGCGATTCGTTTCAGTGCTCTTAAAATGACTTTTATTTTCAATCATGTGTTTATGAGGCAGTGTGATATTTTGATATATATGTATTTATAGGATAGTGCGATACTTTAATATGTGCATGTATATGGGGCAGCATGATATTTTGATACGTCCTTTAAACATTGATTTCGTTGGCTGGAACTCTAACTGCACAGGAGGCCAGGAGATTGAGTTTATCTCTGTGTCCAGAAGAGAGTAGAATTTGGGTAAATCTGTACCAATTATAGAAACACATTTGTATATAATTTCATTTACTGTTAGTGTTAAGTGTGGATTGCTGTGTTATATGTAATATATATTATATTGTTGTATATAATATATGTAATCCTGTTTTGTATTATGTACTTTTGTGTGTATTTTATGTCTGATAATTGTAAACAATGTATGAATGCACACGTGCATACACACCAATAACTCTTGTGAGTCAGCCTTAGAAATAAACTAACGTTCTCTGAAAGTTTTGTGAGTGTAATTCACAAACATACAGATAATATATGTATGTATGTAAACGACACAGAGTCTTACTAGTAGTAGCTGGCCTAGATCTTCCTGTGTGGCCCACCTACCCCTGAACTCACCGTGTACCTCAAGCTAGCCTCAACCTCATTGCCTTCTGTGTCAGCATCCCCAGTGCTGGGGCTGCAGGTGTGCAATACCACACTCAGCCCTCTTTGTGTTTAAATGAGTAACTCCTTTGCTTTCTTCTCTTTGATGTCAGGGTCCAGTCCTCTTCTCAGGGACCTTGTGTCCAGGGTCCTCAAAGATGTGTCTCCATTTTCTAGCTGGTTCCCATCAGCCTCTCCTAAGTGTTACTTGGCCTCTTGTTGGGGAACACGATGGGGCCACATTAAATTTATTCATGAGTGCCCCATGGCTCAAGGCAGAAATTGTACAAGGGATATTCTGAATGACTTCATTCTCAAAGGAGCTGCACTCCCAAGTGACCATGACTGTCTCCTGTTTTAGCCTGGGCTCTGGAGTTGCTATTTGTCATGTCCCCTCCTCCTCACTTCTCATTAACTTCCTGTCCTCAGAATCGCAGAAGTATGGCATTGTATTCAAGTATATATGCTTGGAAATAAGTAACGTTTCCAAATCCAGGAATCCTACTTCATCTCATTGGTTTGTGTGTGTGTGTGTGTGTGTGTGTGTGTCAGGGGGGAGGGGAGAAGGAGAGGGAGGGGGAGGGAGAGAGGTATGCATGTATGCTTGAGTATTTGTATGTGTGTACATGGGTGTAGGTATGAGGCATGGTGTCCTGGCTTATTTTCGTTAGCTTTACACAAACTAGGATTATCTGTGTAGAGGAATCTCAACCGAGAAAATAGCTCCATCAGATTGGCCAGTAGACAATTCTGTTGGGGCATTTTCTTGATTAATGATTGATAGGAGAAGGGCCATCCCACTGAGGGCAGTGTCACCCCTGGGCAGGTGGTCCTGAGTTCTGTAAGACAGCAGGCTGAGCAAACCAGTAAGCCACGTTTCTCCATGGCTTCTGTTTCAGTTCCTGTCTCCAGGATTCTGACTTGGCTTCCCTCAATGGACTGTGACCTGGGATATATAAACTAAGTAATCACTTTCTCACCAAGCTGTTTTTGGTTATGGTCTTCGTCACAGCAACAGAAAACAAAATAAGGTGGGAGTATATATGCTCATGTATACACATGTAAATAGAGGCCAGATGTCAGTCGTGGATGTTATTCTGCTGGGATCATCCACTTCATCAAGTAGATCAGGCTGGCTGAGCCCTGGCACCCTCCTATCTCTTTCTCAATATTGGGGTTACAAGCTCATACCACCATATCTGGCTCTCTAGGTTGGTTCTAGACATTGAACTCAAGTTCTCATGTATGTAAGGCAAGTATTTTACTGACTGTGCTGTCTCTCAGTCCTATCTGATTGTTATCAATTAGTAACTGAAGGACAACAATGAGAGCCACAACTGGAATGAATCAGTCCACGTGTGAGTCCCTCTTCTTCCCCCAAGGATTTGTAATTTGGTTATTATTATTTGAATGTTTCTATTTACTAAAGACAAATTGACAAAGGAGAGCCAAGAGGGTTCTGAATGTTGAGACTGAGGCTTCTGTTATAGTTATTATCAAAGCGCCAGTTTTAGCTTGTTTGATAAAGTTTGTTTCTTTCTTTGAGGTTAACCTCTGAATTGTTGTGAAGCACCCCTATTTATATGAGGTCCTACATTCTAGGCATTGAGCTTCAGAAAGGCTGTCTCAACTTACAGCTTTTGTCTTCTTTTTAAATTGTGGATGTGTGTGTGTGTGTGTGTGTGTGTGTGTGTTTGGGGCAGTGTGTTTAGGGGAGTGTCTGATCATTATTTCACCTTATTCTTTGAGAAAGAGACCCCCAATAAAACCCAGAACTCTCCAATGTGGCTGGACTTACTAGCCAGCTTGCTCCCAGAGTCCCTTTTCTCTGACTTCCAAGGCTGGCCACCTTTCCCACTTTGTATTTGTGTGGGTTCTGGGATCTAAACTCCAGTCCTTACGTGAATTATTAAACCACTGAGCCATATCCTTAGCCCTGTCTTCGAGTTTTTTAATGCCTGACCTAGAGCAGAACTGAATTAATATGTATGAAATTAATGAATATTATATGAATAGATAAGGTATATGCAAATGAATGATTTCAAATATCTTAATTTTTCCTTAAATTCTTAATCTAATATTTAAGAACTGTGACCTTTAAATTTCATATAATTTTTCACTTTTTATGGAACAAAGTAAATATGTATCGAGGCTCTTGATTCTGAACTAGTGAAATCTGAATTGAGTTGGTTCTAAGCAAACATTGCTTTGCCACACATATAAAATAAAGATGTAGATCTATATGTGCTCTAAAATGTCACGATTGTGATAAGCAAAGTAGACACTAACAAAGAAGCTATTTGCAGTTGATACCTACTGGGTAAGGGAAAATTAGGTTTCATCAATGGACTGTCATTATCTGTGGTCAGCAGTGCTCCCGGGCAGGCCCCATGCTCAGGAAGAGTTGTCGAAGTGGTTTCTTTTTCTTTTTTTCTTTTTTTTGTTGACTTTTAATTTGATTTCTTTTGTTTTGGCATTGCTTTTGTGTTATTAGTCTCTTGCTTGTTTGTTTTTACTTTTGTTTTTGTTGGAATTATTTGGGGAGAGAGAGATGTGAGGGAGAACATAAAGTCGTATGGATAGGGAGGTTGGAAGGTTCTGGGACGGGCTGAGGGAAAGGGAAATAGTATCAAAATATATTCTATGAAAAAAAATCTAAGTTAAAATATCTTAATTAGCTGTGATAGATGATGCTCCAGGATTATTTAAAATGTAAGCAATCTACTAATGGTTCCTGAAGTGAAATTTTAATTTCAGCCAATGGGCACATTTCCTGGTGAGTTTCTGACTTGTGTGATCCTTTCGTTTAGACCTTCAGCTGGCTTTCAGAGAAGCTTTTGAACAGACGTATGCAGAGTTAGTCCATACTGCCTAAATTTGAGCTGCCACCCCAGTGGGCACTTGTTCGAAGTGAAATGAATATGAGGCAGAGGTTTTCTATTCAGTAAAGCTGACGTGATCTTTGATGATGGTCTAAAGTCCCTGTACTTTTTGTGTGTGTGTGGCACTGGTGCATGAATCCAGTCCTCATGTATGCTTGGCCAGTGTGCTACCTCTGAGCTGTAATCCATCCTAACAGCCAAGATCATCTTCATATTTCTCACTTCTGATTTATTGTCTTAACTAATACATTAAAACGAAATGCCTTTTTCCTTTTCTCTCATATTGTATTATGTGTATTAGACATTTTTCTTCTCATACTTCCTTAGAAACATATGGACAATGGCATTACTTTTAGGTTTGATGAAACTCCTTGAGTTTTTTTATTGGTTGAGAATATCATGTGTGCATATAATATGTTTTGAACAAACACATCCCTCTATTCCTGCCTCTCCAAAACACATCCCTCTATTCCTACCTCTCCAGAACACATCCCTCTATTCCCTCCCCTCCAAATCCTTTCTCATGCCTTAGAGTATTTTTAACTCTTAAGCTTTCTTTTTTTTTTTTTTTTTTCCTGAGACAGGGTTTCTCTGTTGTAACTCTGGCTCTCCTGGAACTCACTTTGTAGACCAGGCTGGCCTCGAATTCATAGAGATCCACTTCCCTCTGCCTCCCAAGTGCTGGAATTAAAGGTGTATGGTACCACCACCTGGCTCCTCTAAACTTTATATGCTGAGTTTTAAACCTACCAGTTCCACTATCTGCTATCTGTTCGTACATAGGTATAGTTCCATCCAGAAGAGTACAGGTACAGGGCCCAATTCCCTAAAGAAAACTCACTCCCTCACTCAGGATCCATCAGCTGCCAATACGTCCTCAGCTAGGAGTAGGACTTTGTGACTGTATCCTCATCCATGCTGGGATTTTGATTGGCTTGATCTTGGTGCGGGTCTTGTGCATGCTGTCATGATCATTGTCAGTTTATATGTTTACCTCTGGCTCTTAAAACTTTTCCTCCCCCTCTTCCACAGTGATCCCTGAGCCTTGGGAGGAGGGGATGTGTTAGAGATGTCCCACTTAGAGCTGAGCATCTCTTATCCTCTGACCTTTGAGAAGTTGTGGATCTCTGTATTAACCACCATCTAGTGTAGACAGAAGCTCCTCTGATGAGGTTGTGAGATACACTAACCTAAACTTAGGGTCAGTTTCATACTGTATCTACTTAACAGAATAGTAGTAATAGGTTCTTCCCTGGGCCTATGGCATAATCATCCATGGGTTTTTGGTTATTAACCTACATTTTTATAAACCCTAAAAACAACTGGTAGGTTGTATGTGCCCAGTGCTCATAATCCATAATAGTTAAATTTGCTAAGGTAGCCTCAGCTGAGTTAACAAACCGTGAACCATTGGGTCTAGAGAAAGGCACAGTCAGGTTCCTGTGCCATCTAGTCACATTTTAATCGGTAGTTGGTCTTAAATATGTTTTATCTGAATTTTTGTTTAAAGAGGACTTATTTAATATATACCCAGATGCAAATGAAGTTGATTTAGGATTTTTTCCCTATGATGCGTAAGTTTTTGTGCTCTGGAGCACTAGACATGTATCGTGCTGGGGAGATCGTCCTCCCTGTGCTGGGGCTGGGGCAGTCAGTGACGTTCCAGAAAGTATGTAGATGGCAACAATGCACAGTAGACAGCACATCATGAAGGAATGTCTCCTGGTTCTGAGAGGTGGAGAGCATTCCCATGTTTGAATTTTCAGGTGGGGACATGTGCTCAAGCCCCTCATGCTTTCACCGTTCCCCCTGCAAGATCCCGGGGAAGCATGCAGATGGGTGATTTTGATGTTGCTCATTTCCTTTATCCTGTAGGTAGACCAATCAATAAATGTGGGCTGTGATGATGTGGCCTGTAACTATTGACTGATGACCCTAATTCTTATCTGAGCTTAAGGATTTTCACTATGCCATCTAAATGTTTGCATTAAGGGCCTTAATTGCTTCCTGTGCCTAAATATATTCATGGTGCATTCATGCTTTCTCTAACACTTGTATTTTTCAAAAAGGACAAAGTTGATCTTTCAAACTTCCAGGAAACCATATGGGAAGTAAATTTGGATTTTGATTCTTCTTTTGCCTACCTCTAGGACAAGTTCCAGATTCCTTCATTTTTGGTTTTTCAAGATAGGGTTTAGGGTTTCTCTGTTGTAACTCTGGCTGTCCTGGAACTCACTCTGTAGACCAGGCTGGCCTCGAAATCACAGAGATCCACCTGCCTCTGCCT
Organism: Cricetomys ansorgei; assembly: GCA_026225945.1. Taxonomy (NCBI): domain Eukaryota; kingdom Metazoa; phylum Chordata; class Mammalia; order Rodentia; family Nesomyidae; genus Cricetomys; species Cricetomys ansorgei. Next base: position 1,962,823 of record JAMJFZ010001228.1, read on the forward strand.
CCCAAGTGCTGAGATTAAAGGTGTGCGCCACCACTGCCTGGCCAGATTCCTTTAAAAAAATGAAACAATACTTTATTTTTTATATACATATACAATTTACATACTCAATATGACAGATACACTCAGTGACCAGTCATGTCTAGTTTCCATTGCACCATAGTCAATGGGATTAAAAGCAAGTCCAATGATCACAATCACTGCCTCAAACTAGTAAAGCATGTTGGATTCTTTTTGGAATGCAAAAACAGTTTTGCTTCTGCCTTACCCTGAAGACTGAATTCACATATCCACCAGGAAAAAGTGTTAATATCTGTCATGATGATTATATCTGCTTACAGATACACTGCCTTTGTCACAGTGTCCCCATAGTCAGAGAATGATTGTAGGCTCCAAAATGTGTCCACAGCAAAGTACAGTTTGCATTAAGAGCCAACAATTTGTTGTATTCCAAAGAACCACCTCTGTAAGTTTGGGCTTGTGTGCATAGCACTGTGGCTGGTTGAGTGGAGACTCAGCAAATTCATCCAGTAGAGGAAGAATTTGTACAGATTTAATAAGACAGTGCCTGTTAAAGCAGAGGCTTATGGTTGCTACACAGCTGCAGCTTTCTAAGGTACCAGGCGCCTGTGTGTTAATACTCAACTCTACTTGGTTAGTAGGATAGTCGGTGAAATACCTCATCACCTTGCCCTTGATAAGGATAAATCCTCAGCAGTTAAGTGCAGTTTATTTCACACCTATAAAACGATGAGATAGGAAACATCTGTATCCAACAGTTTGAATATCTTCACAAATCAAGTTTAAAAATCTACTATTTAAGTTCAGTGTAGTATGTATGTGTGTATATGTTTCAACAATGACAGCCCCCAAAAAATAGAGATGCTAGCCAGAATGTGAAAATAACTTCATTTATAGAGTTGACATTGTGAAAACTTGAACAGACTGAGCATTGGTAATATGGGCCAAGGGAAAGGTTTTTACCAACCCTAGCTTTTGATGGGCAGAGACTCAGTGTACAAGGCTATGGTTTTTCACAATCTTGTGTCTGCTGTATTGATTTGTAGGTCAAGACTGTCACGTTGAGAGAAGGGTTACAAAGAATTATATTGCCATCCTTCCCTCTCCTTCTCCTTAAGCTTCTTTCTGTCAGGTTCCTTCCAAAACAGCCACACACTGGCCTAGGCTGAGTTTCACAGAGTGGCGGGTTTCCCTAACAAGCGGCTGCAACCCATTCTTGGACACTTGTAACAGAAAAAAAAACAAAAAACAAAAAAACTCCAAAAAACTGAGTCAGTTGAATAGACTCTCTGCTGCTGCTTCTGCAAGCGCTTATCTTGCTCTCTGACTGCTTTGTAATCGTTACTGCTTTGAAGACGCCTTCCTTTCTCATCTGTGCACCCAGATTATACAGAAGGAGACTTTTTCTTCTTTCTATTGAGGTATATTCTTATCAGGATGTTTTTCTTCCATTTCATAAATAATGGTATTATTAGACACAGGACAAAGCTCTCCCAGCCCATGCCAAAGGAAACAATACAATGAGCATGAGCAGCGGGGGGCAAGCCAGGCTCAGCAGCTATCTCGTTTTCCTTGCTGGCCTTTAATCAATGCTTGTATTCTCTACCAAAGTCCTTATCCATCTTTTGTGGGCACTGTTTGTGAGTTTCCTTCCTTCCTTTCTTTTCTTTCTGTGACAGTGGTTCTGTTCCTTTAATTTATCAAGGTGTCACACACAACAGGCTGACTGTATCCAGGGCAGAGACACTCACTGTCCCTGTGCCAGAGTATCTGTTGCTGAGTTCTCTTTCCTTTTATGCTAACAGGGACATTGCTTGCTTTTTGGTTTTTGGTTCTTGGTTGTGCTGTAGTGCCTAACTTTTTCAAAAAGTGTTTTGTTTCTGTTTTCTGTTTTTCTATATGGAGTAGGCTCCTAGCTAAACTCTAAATAGTCTCTTCCCTTAATGGAATTCCTATATAAAGTAAATCTGTCCTTCACTGTGCCTTCTGAGTGTTGGATGTTTTTTTCACATATAGCAGTCTGTAGAAGCAGATTCTTTAAGATGTGAGAATTCTTCCAAGGTGCATACCCAGGGGGCTTTTGTAATCTGAGATGGCAGAAGCAACATTCAGATCTCAGTTTCCTTACCATCTAGACCAGGTGGTTTTCAACCTTCCTACTGCTGTGACCCTTTAATATAGTTCCTCATGTTGTGGTGACCCCCCCAACCATAAAATTATTTTTTGTTGCTACTTCCTAACTGTAAGTTTGTTGCCGTTATGAATCATAATGTAAATATCTGATATGCAGATGGTCTTAGGTGACCCCAGTGAAAGGGTCAGTCAACCCCGAAAGGGATCATGACCCCCAGGTTGAGAAGTACTGATCTAGAGGAAAGCCATTACCCATTACCCATTCAGTTATAGGAGGTGATTCTGCATGAAGGCATGTGGAGGGTTAGGAATGTCTCTGTGTTGAGATAATGAGAACAAAATGAAATGAAATTCCTTCTAAGTGTCCCCAGTATCTGGTAAGGGAACAGATTTACAGACCATTAAAATAATGAGCTCAGGGAATAACATTTTAATGATTTATTTTATTTTTATCTGTGTGTACGTATGCACACATGCATATGGGCTCCTTTAATACAGTTACAAGGCTGGAAAAGAATGCCATATCCCCTGGTACAGGCTGTTGTGAACCACTGACATATGTCCTCTGGAAAAGACATGAGCACTGTAAAGGACTGAGACATCTCCCCAGTCCCCGATCCTGGTTTATTTGCTACCTACATCAGTCAGAGTGGCCAAAGGGACCCTTTGTTCGTTTCCTCCTGAAGACTGTTCTTGTCTGTGATATGTTGTTGTTTTTGTTGGATATGAGGATCCTTTTACCCATGGCTTCTTCAAAAATAGTTATGTTATATCACAAATAAAAGCCAAATAAATCATAAGATATTTTTGTTAATACATTTTGATCTTTGATAATTCCACACGTGGATGAAGTACATCCTGGCTCTTCTCCCCAGCCCTTTCTTCCTTCCTTCCAGTGTCCACCACTCTTCTTTCTTCCTTACAGAATTCTTTACTGTATTCATGACTTTTGTTTTGTTTTCTGTCCCACAGAGTTTAACTAAAGGTTACTTATCTATCCATGGGTTTGGAAGAGCCTGGTAGGCTTAGCAGTAGGTACACAAATGGATACTATGCCTTTCCCTGCTAGCAGAATATCGTAGATGCCAATAGTTCAGCAGTAGGTGGTAGCTGTGAATAGGTAAGGAGCTCATGAGGCCCTTTCTACTTACTACTGAACGATTACTGAATAAAGCTTTTCCTTGGAAGGAACAACTTAGTGTCTGCTGATATCGTACATTAGATAAGCCTTTGTCCTGACCCAGCCAACCCTTCCTGATTCAGATGGGAGTTTTAGTGAAGCATAAGTTTCCATTTTGGTATTTGTAAATGGGCCAGGTCATAACTCAGCAAAGTGTCAACTAATGTGAGATGAGTTTATGGACCAGTTTCTTAACACACTGGTTGGTTGTTTCTCATATTTTTGTCTACTTTTCTCCAAACATCATCTCTAGAAATAGGCTATCTTTGACCCTGAGTGATGATACTTGCCTGATCAATTGTTTACTTTGCAATCACTCGTGTTTTCATTATTAAGCCTCTTTTATTTCATTATTAAGATATTTATCCTCTTTGGCCCTTCATTTTTTTCATCTCTAAGTATTGGGATCGGTTTGTAAGATCTCTTTGGATCCCTGCTCTGATATTATTTTCTAAGCTTATTTGCAGGTGGCCCATAGTACCCTCCTTTTGGTGTCAGGGATCTCAACATCTTCCTGTTATAATAGGGTACACGTGGCAGTCCACAGAGTCTACTGAAGGCAAATGTGTGGAACACACATTGGCAAGATGCTGCACTGTAAGAACTGACACAGTGACAAATGGGCATGGGATAGGACTCAAGAAAGAAACACGCTCGTCAAACTGCCCAATCTGAATCAATAAAAACCAAGACATTATAGCTCCTAATTGCCCCACTAAAAGTGGCACAGATAAGAAAACTCATGTTAGGTTTGTTTAAAATAGATGAAGAGTAGGAGAAAATAGAAAAAAATCCTTCATTGCTCAGCATGGACCAGTTTTTATAGATGGAGAATTCCTTGGAGCCCCTTTTGGGTCATCGATATTCAAATTGTTAATTGTAAATATGTAGGTGATTAATAGATGGAGAAGAAATGACAAAAAGAGAAGAATGCATTAAAAAAAAACCCAAAGGACAGCCAGAATAAGATGAGAACTAAAGGACTGGAGAGTTGGAAAGCATTTGGCTTGATCATTATTACAAACACTGCCTCTTTGTTCCTTCCTCTACTCTCACTCTTGAGTTTAGTGTCTGGTTTACTAATATGGTGATACCTTTTAGATATGAAAGTAACTATAAAGATGAATATTAAATGTTCACCATTATCATTTACTTTACTTGTTACTATGAAAAATACCTGATAAAAACAACTTAAATATGGAAGCGTTTATTTAGCTCACAGTTCGAGGATACAGTGCATCGTGGTGGAGAAGGCATGGCAGTGGGAGTCTGTCCACAATCAGGAAGCAGAGAGATATGAATGCTGGTGCTAAGCTCTTTCTCCTTTTCATTTAGTGTGGGACTCCAGTCCCTCAGATGGTGCTGCCACCTCAGTTTACTTAATCTAGAAACTTCTTCAGAGACAAGTTGAGAGGCTTACCCATTAAGTGGTTCTAAGATGTTAAGTTGACAACCTGTAGTAACCATCACATTCCCCAAATCTCTATAAGGCTCAGTCCATATTGCAACAGCATTAATGTGCTGTCTTGTAAGTTTTTATAGTCTAGAGGTGGAGCCTCTGGAGATCAGCTGGATTGGACCTCATGAATAGTTTAATCATTTATGAATTCATAGCTTAAGGGGTTTGAGGGAGGGGCTTTCCCGTAAAAGAGCATCTCTCTGTTTCTGCTTCTTGGCTACCACTGAGATGTAGAACCTTTTCTGCTATACACTCCCACAATATCCCATTTCTTGGTGGGGCTCAAAGCAGCCAAGCCCACTGTGGGCTGAAAGCATGAGCCACAACAACCCTTTCTTCATCTAAGTTGCTTTAACTCAGCTATTTCATCACAGTGACAGAAAGCTATCCCACACATTTCTGCAGATCTCATCAGTATCAGTTACTATTCTATATGCTGTGTAAAAATCTCTCATTTAGGGGATAGAGATGTAACTCAGCTGGGACAATGTCAGACTAGCAAGCACAAAGCCTTGTGTTCTATCCACAGTGTTACATGTTTATGAACATGATAACAGGTACTTGTAATCCTAGCACTTAGGAGATGACGTCATAAAAATCAGAGATACAAGATAATTCGTTGATACATAGTAAATTTGAGGCTAGGTTAGGCTATATAAGACCCTGTCTCAAAAAAACAAAAAAACAAAAAAAAAAAAAGAAAGAAATCTCTCATGTAATTATTAGCACAATTCTAGGAGCAGGAAAGAATATTGAGCCACAATCATTATGTTAATAAAGGGAAGTTCTTGTGCCCTGGTAACAAATAGCCCTAAATTACAGTGATTTAGGCAATCAGGAAATTTTTTTCAACCCAACTAGGTTTGTGTTTGTGTATGTGTGTGTTTGTGTGTGTGTATGTGTATGTGTGTGGTGGTTCTGCTATTGTTCATGATATATTTCTATTCTATCTCCAGCCCCAAACCAAGGTTGATCTCTGGCTTCCACACATACATATGTGTACATGTGTGCACATGTAATCTCTCTCTCTCTCTCTCTCTCACACACACACACACACACACACACACTGGATACAGTGGACATGAAGTCATATATTTATGTGCACACAGAAAAAAAATCAATTAACTTGCAGTGTTCTCAAGTGCTAATGACGATTCCCTTTGGTATACACCTGGGAAATGTCTCTAGGCAGCACAGTTGAGGGACTGGAGGTCATTTACCTAACCCCTCACCATCCACAAATGCCCCAGAAATCACATACATGTAGTCACAAGCCATCCTTGCTTCAGCAGACCAAATCTGTATGCTCTTAATAGAATGAGAACAAAGATTGTATCTTATCATGCACCAAACCTCACAGAAGACTTAGTAAAAAGCATCTGACAGACTGAGGAGGAAAAAACATTTGCCTCATTAAGCACCAATACCTGAGTTCAGTTCCCAGTTGTGGTGTAAAATGCTAGCGTGGTGGTGTGCTGTTGTAATCAGCGCTGGACAGGCAGAGAGGGAGTCCCTGGAAAACTCTGGGCTAGTCTAGCCTCCTTGGCAAGTTCCAGGCCAATTGAAGACCTTGCCTCAAGCAAAAGCTGGTAAGACAGTAGAGGGTGACCACTGACCTCTGCATGCATGCACATACATGTGCATGCAGACACATGTGCACACATCAGTACCGGAAGTTCTAGATGTTTCTAGGACTCAGGTTCCATGCATCTATGGAGGCTTAGCCATGGTATTGTTTGAGTCACCATAGTAAATTTTAAATTTTTAAAAGAAATGTTAACCTAACTGTAGTGAGTTACTTAGGTTAAAAATCACACAGCTTTTAAAAAAGAATTCATGACTCTGTTGTCTTGCATGCCTGGTCTGCTTTAGTGTATGTACTGCAACCCTTGATGTTTAGGAAGTAGACTGCCAATTTCCTACAGATAGTTTCCTCATTTCCTGATAAGCAGTCATTTCTCCCTTAGTTGAAAATCTGCTAGACTTTTCTTAGAACACCTGTGAACTGTACCTAACTGTATATATGTGTCCAAGTGGACATAATTGGGACAAATGTTATATCAGACATTATTTTTTTTCAGATTTTTGGGGTATTTCCACAGACTTTACCAGTTGAGAGTCTCTAATCTGAAATATTCTGGATTCAGAAGGTGATAGATTTTAGTTGTTTTGATTAGGAAAGCTTACTTTATATTCAGAGAGATAGACCAGATACAAATAAAAACAGTTGATAGATTTCTCCCCGAAATGTGTTGGCTTGCTGGGGATGTCCACACATAGTGCGTCAAACAGGGAACCTGTTTGCCTTCCAGTTCTACATCCCCAAAGACCAAGATCAAGACATTGGCATCAGACACACATAGTTAATTGACAATATTACCAGTCTTGCCTAAGCATAATGGTTTTGCTGAAAATTCACTCTTAGGCTTGTGGCTCACAGTGCTGGGGAAGGGAACTTACTGTACAAACTCTTGTAACTGTCCATCAGAATTTCAGTCTATGTCCTGAAGCCTTTTCTTTTTTAAACTCACAAGCCTCCTTGTCCTGAGGCTACACAGATGGTTTGAGTCTTTGCATAGACACTATCTTGGGGTCTTCAATCAAAACAGAGCCAGAATGAAATTTCAAGGCCATTGATACTTGAAAGCCATGGCGAACTCAATTAGTTGTCACATAAGGGCTGTTTTCATGTGTGAGGAGACAGCATGTGTTTTCCTGAAAAAGTCCCCATTCTTTATTCAGCCTCGTACAGACCATCAATCTGCATATCACCAGAACTGACGGAAGATGACTAAACATTGGAGGATACAGTTTTATTAACTTTACTGCATTTCTTTTGAGTAGAGTTTCAACATTAAAAAGAAATAAAATGCAGAAGAATGGAGCGAATTCTAAATTTTAAAAGAAATATTTAAACATAAAACCCTTGCCTACAAATAGCATTTTCCAGAAGTAAAAGTTAATTCAATGAATTAATTGTTTCTCCAATGTTTCATAAAAGTGTGTATCTCAAAGAAATCTATGTGAAGTCTTTGACCAGCGTTTGCACTCACGGGAGATTAGTACAGTAGTTAATAGAAGTAATGTGTATGTCCAAGGGAGGTGAGTTTGCTCTTGTATGCCTCTTGCAGACCCATTTTGTAGGAGGTGGATGTGATTGCAATCTGCCCCAGAAAGAGATAGGGAGAGAAGGGAATCGTATTTCGTCAATTCATTATTGTGTTAAACACAGGAGACCCTTTTAACTTTATCAAACATTTCAGCATGAAAAGCACATGCCATTCTAGGGAGAGATAATTGTTGCAAGTGAAAAGAAAAAGAAAAAAACAAGATAGACAAATTAACTGCAGCTTTAAAAAGTGACCATCAAGTGTGCAGATGGTCCCTAGGATGGACAAAATGCTACATGCATAGATTTTTTTTCGTCTTGCCTGCTTGCACTGGCACAGTTATCAAGATTTGGAGCATGGAATTAGCGCCTTTGTTTTGTGGCTTATGTACATACTTGTGTGGCTGTGTGCATCCCTGTGTGGGTACACATGAGTATGTGTGCACTCCTGTGGGAAGGCCAGATGTCAACATTACCCATGTTCTTTGATCATTCCTCTCTTTTCTTTTGATGCAGGATGTCTGCCTAACCTGGAGACCATTGATTTTGCTAGACTGGATGCCCCAGTGGTTCTCAGCCTTCCTAATGCCATGACCTTAAATTGTTTCTCATGCTGTGGGAACCACCAACTATAAATTTGTCTTTATTTGTACTTCATAACTGTAATTTTGCTTGTGTTATGAATCATAAAGTAAATATCTGATCAGCAGATGGTCTGAGGCAACCCCTGTGAAAGGGTTGTTTCACCCCAATAGGGGTTGCAATCCACTGGTTGAGAACTGCTGGGCTGACCAATGAGCTTCAGAGATCCTCCTGTCTCCACCCCACCCCACCCACAATGCTAGGGGTAGAGACAGATTTTATATTGGTGTTGTGGATCTGAACTCAGGACAAACGCTTCACTCACTAGGCCTATAGAAATCTGTTGGTTATCATTCTGTGTATGGAGCCAGCATCTGATACTGAATATGGGTGAATGCAGGTTGTAACATGGTCTTGTGCCTAGAAGACTTCTTTTGCTCTGAACTGTGATCATTTCTTCATGGTAGTGTGCTTATCCCTGCACACCCACTCCGTGTAGTCCTAACCCTCTAGCACAGCTCAATCTCTGAGTCATGACTGCTATGGGGGAGCTGTTGAACAACCATTTCATAGGGATTGCCTAAGACCCTCTGCGTATCATAATGACATATATTTACATTACAATTCATAACAGTAGCAAAATTACACTTATCAAATTGCAACAAAATATTAATAGTTGGGAGTCACCACAACATGAGGAATATTAAAGAGTTAGGAGCATTGAGAACCACTGCTTTAGCATCTCTCAGCCTGTTAGGGAAGAGAGATCGATACACAGAGAGTGATGATATCGTAGACGGCTTAGAGGAGGATTGGGTAAATGAGTTAGTAAATGGAAGTGTAGGTGTCATTTGTATCTTAGTTCCTGAGAATGGAATGGAAAGGCAGTTTTGAGAATGAATATATGGGATAAGGGTTTGTATATGTTAGTGTGTGTGGGGGGGTGGCAGTATACATGCATATGGAGGCTAAAGGTCAATCTCAGCTGTCATTTCTCAGACACTATCCACCTTATTATTATTTTTTTTGAAAAGGATCTCCCACTGGCTTGCAGCTTGCAGAGTTAGTAGTTCCAGATATTCACCTATCTCTGTGTCTCCAGGGCTGGAATCTACAGATGTGTTACCATAACCAGTTTTGTTTAAGTGGGTTCTGGAGATCAAAGTAAGGTCCCTGTGTACCAAATAAGCTATCCTGCCAGCTCCAAGGAGAATTATATTTTGTTGCTATTAAAAAGCAGGGTATTAAATTATAGAGTCCTGTTCTTGATATTATTTATCTGTGTGTTCCAGCACAGAAAAAATCTTTGGGAGGAAACATCTCTTGATTTGGGAGGAATGGAAGCTACAACTTCACCAGTAACACATTGCCATTAAATTCGTGCTTGCTCCTGAAATCAGTGTGTTGAAGTCAACCTGTTGAGTTGCCCAGTGACTGGCTACTTGTAGTTACTGGTGCACAATATTTGTGGAAGTCCACACATTTGTAACACACTCTCAACTTACTGACTTGTATGCCCCATAAATGTGAATAGATTTTCCCAACATGGAAAGAATGAGCAATTTATGATGCTTTAAAGAATTTAGGAAAAAAAAAAAGAAATGGAAAAATAGTGTAGAGTTTCCTTTGGTGTGTGTTGCACCTTATAAACGTTTGCTTAAAATCTGTTCTCTCGTTACATATCTGGAGAGATACATAATGAAATGAAGCACTGTGAAAGGCTAATTAATTTAGCCCTGACTCAGGGAAAGCTGCCACTGGTTTCCCCATCTGCCTGAGCGACAGGTGCACATGCCTCTTGGCATTGTCTTGCCCTCTGCAGCGGGTGACTCCCCAGGATGTCTGTGTGTGGAGATAATGGTCCTCGGACTCCTCGGGAGAGCAAACCTGTTCTGTCTGCACACACACCAGATCGCCACCGGGCTCCTATTCTTGGGGCTCTATTCTTGGGACTCTGCTAGAAACAGGGCTGGCTGATGATGAATTGAACCTCCCCACTCCCCAAGACTTTAGAGCATAACACCCTGCCTCAAGGCACAGATGAAAACAGTCATTTATCTAATTTTCCTCCAGGCATTTGGCAATATCTTCATGGGGAAAATTAGGAAGGAGTGTTGATTGAAACAAAGCCCATGACTGAGCATGTGAGCGAGTTGTGGGTGGGGGGGATTGGGCTTCTACTTTTCATGTACACTACAGGGTATATGGGTATATTGGTGCTTGGAGTTTGGTGGTGCTGGTAGGTGGTGGATGTCTCACAGGTCAACCTCACATATTCTTCAGGTACTATCTACCTTGGTTTTTGAGACAGTCTTTCCCACTCACTTGGATTTCTGAAGCAGGCTAGGCTGTATGGCCAGTGAATCCAAGGTATTCACCTGACTCCATATCCCCAGCACTGGGTTACAAATACATATTACTATGTTAAGGTCTTTGCATGGGTTCTGGGGGTTGAACTCAGGTCTCTCTGCTTACATAGCAAGTACTTTATCAACCAAGCCATTTTCTCAGCCTTAGTGCCTTCTTGATAAGATCTATTAAGTGTTTCTGTCTGGCTTATATCACATTGGAATTGCACTCTTGGAGGTACCTACCATTTCTCACATTGAGAAGCAGTATTCACAGGCGTGGTGGGTACAAAAGCACTAGTGCCAATGAATTCGATGTTACCTAAATGAATATCCATTGCTATTTTGTGTTTTGGAAAAAAATAATGGTATTTTAACTATTGAGAAGAAGGGATATGAGAATTTTTTTTCCAGCCTTTGTAACATGCTTATAATCACAAGAGTAATTATAAGGGGGCAGAGTCAGGGGATTCCTAGGGCTTGCCCGTCAGTCAGCCTAACCTACTTGCTAAGTCTTCAGGTTCAGTGAGAGACAATGTCTCAAAGAATAAGGTACAGCTATTGTACAATTGGGGATATCTTGCTGGATGGGTTGTTGCCATGTTGTTTCTTAGACTTTAGAGCTAGGTAAGACCACTGGTTGCTCTCCCCCACCACCAACGTGGCACCTTACAAAGCACCATAGGATGCTATGCGAGCTTGTTCTCAAGGAGGAGGCTTCTAGGTCAGTCCCAACTCAAGTCCTCAAATTGTTCAGTCTGAAGAATGTGGCGTCTTCAGCAATACAATTCTTACCTTCAAGTTCTGGGGGGTCACCCTAGGGTAATGGCACAGGTAATGGCCTGTGTTGTTTCAGGAGGTTCTCAGATCCCCCTCTGTTACATGTGTGACACAGGAGGAGTTTGTGGGGGGAAGGGAAGAGGTGGGAATAATGTAAATAGAGTGCTCATTCTAATTGTTTTAATTAGAAGGAAAAGTAGGAGAATAAGGTATATGGCATCTGAGAAGTAACATCTGAGGTTGACTTCTGATTCCCAAATGTTAAAGAACACACACACACACACACACACACACACACACACACACACACACACACACGAGTCACACATATACAGACAGAAACATGGTTTAACTAAATGTATATATATATTACTGCTTTATGCATTTGGTTAAAAAAAAAAAAAGGTCTTATTTTAAGCTTTCAATTAGTGGGAGACAAGGCATTTGTCTTGCCTGCCCAAGTGGCCTCTGTTTTCGCATGACTCAGGGGCCTTTCGGTGAGTTAACTATATTTAGAAGGGGTCTCATAACAATATTGAGATAGTGCTTGCCAATTTTGTTCTTACTCTGTCATGGAAGAGGCTTGCCAGAGGCTATCCCCACGTGTACATCACAGCACCACAGAAGTAAAGATACGAGTCCAGGACTCTCGTTTTTATTAGCCAAGCATGAATGCTATTTGCTAAAGGGTGAAACTGTGCCACTCATGTTAATTTTTGTTTAGAAAAACCTCCGCTTATTGTTTCTAGAGGGATGGTTTAGTGGTTAAAAACTTGTACTGCTCTTGCAGAGATCCCGAGTTCAGCACCTAGCACTCATATTGGGTGACTCACAACAGCCTGTCACTCCAGCTCTGGGGATCTGATACCCTCTGGCCTGTGCTAGAATCCAATGCACGTGTGCACACCCACAAACAGACGCAAATAAAAATAAAAGTAAAAATAAACATTTTAAGAATATCTGATTCTATCTAATAATTATGTGTATATGTTAACCTAGAAGAACATTGTAATTTTTATTCATTTATTTTGAGACAGAGTCTCAGTATCTCAAACTGGGTATGTATCCCAAGGATGACCTTTAACTAATGACCACCCCACCTTGCCTTTTTCTCCAAAGTGTTGGAATTGTAGATGTGCCCTACCATGTCTGTTTTCTGCCTCTCTGTGGATAGAACCCAGGGCTTGCATGTGGTGCAAGCACTCTGCTGTCTGAGCCATATCCAAAACCCCTGACTGTTCATTGTACAACCCAGCAGTCTGATGCTGGGCCCCTCCACTGGTATGTCTGGCACTTTAGGCATTCTTTCTGCTTGCACACCCCATACATGCTGAATTTAGTATTGTCTTACTTGTGTTCATTTCCCAGTACTGTAAATAATACCACGCCTAGAATAAACTCTCATTAGTGTTTGCTGAATGAACTAGAATTTTAATTTATCATTAGCTTATGTAGTTTCTGTTGCCAGACTATTCTAGGTAAATTAAAGATAGACCTTGTTGTCCTAGTTTCATTGCTGTTGCTGTGGTAAAGTACCCTGACAAAAAGCAGCTGAAGGGGGAAAGCAGTATATTAGGCTCACCATTCCAGTTTATAGTCCATTCGAGAGGAGAAGTCACAGTGGCAGGAGCTCAAAGCAGTGAGTCACATGACACTAACAATCGGAAGCAGAGGGAAACCTGCGTGCATGCTCACTTGCTTCTATTCAAGTTGTACACTCCTGCACATTCAGGATCCACTGCCTAGGGAACGATTTCACTCACAGTAGGCTGGGTCTTCCCATATCATTAACTTAACTAAGACAACCCCCCCATAGACATGACCACAGACCAAACCCATATAAACAATCCCTTATCGAGACTCTCTTCCTAGATGTTTCTACATCGTGTCAAGGTGATGATTCCTAACCACCACGGGCACATATGTCAGCTACCACACACGTTATTAAGTTTTAAATGCCATGTGATGTAGGAACTGACACTAAAACTTTAAACTACCATGAGCCTATATGTGCAGGGGGAGGTATTGCAGGAAGTTTTAACATCACAGTATCTTCACCACAGTAAAAGAAACTGGCTTTGGATCTTCAAGGTCCTCAACATTATTATATTTTATTCTTAAAAAAATATATGAGCACACATGACTATTACATGTGTTTTATTTTTCTGGAAAAGTGAGTAGAGATCACAAGTGTTATCTGATGTTTCCATCAAACGTGAAGTCTGTAACACTACAGCTTGCTTGATGTGAGGTGGCATGGCAAACTTGGCTGCGTCTCTGCTCTGTGTCCACAGCATGGAGCCAGTTGTAAGGATGGAACTTAATAGTAAGTAGAAGCATTAGCTCACACTGTCTTAGGACTCATGCTGTTCTCCCTTCGAGGCACCCGCATCGTGTACCATTGTCCTGCTGAAAAGCAGAAGACATAGCAGCTTCCATTCTTTCTGCTCAGTATATATAGGAGTAATGGGTCCCTTTGAGAGGAGCTAGTGAATATGTAATTGTTTCTAGAAAAGTCTGTGACCAACTCTGGTAGACCAGAAGCCCTGCAGTCTGTGTTCTCCACTTATCACACACTGAACACAGCCCCCATTGAGAGGTGTCTTCTCTTTGGAAAGAGTTTTCTAAACACTGGAGCCTTGCATGTATTTTGAGCATTCTCCAAATGTCAGTGGTTTTACTGGTGGACATTCTTACCTGGACTTCCTTAGAGATTCCACTGTGGTACTCTGAAGATCCATAATTCACATTAAAAGAGGATTCATTGTTCTTTATTGCTATCTTGGGTTAGGGCCAGAGGAAGATATTAGGTGCCCCCTCTATCACTTTCCTCCTCATTCTCTTGACAATGAGGAGATATCATTGAACCTACAGTGAGGCTGTTGGCCAGTCTTCCTATCTCTGCTCCTGACAGTACTGGGGTTTACGTTCATGTGTGGCCATGCCTGGCTTTTTACCTGTGTGTTAGAGATTGGAACTTAGGTCCTCACGCTTGCAGAGCAAACATACTTACCCCGTGAACCACCTCCCCAGGGGTTATATTTCAGCAGTTTAGCAATCTGAGACTAG
>JAMJFZ010001228.1:1982500-2070000 GCA_026225945.1 Cricetomys ansorgei
TGGACTATTGTCTTTGCCAAAGTGTCCGTCGGGGTGCCACTGTAACATCCGAGGTGATGATCTGGGTACCCACAGAGCCTGTGTGTGTTTGAATTAACTGCTGTCGTAATCTCTGAGAAGAAAATATCACACCAGTCTTACTTTGCTCCTCTTCTGACAAGACAGTGGCAGGCATGCAAATTTTTAGCGGGAGAATCTGTTCTCTATGAATAGGAAGTGGCACTTTGTTTGAAGCCCCTGAAAGCTGCTTCTATTTGATTCCATGAGAGCTAAGTGACAGTTCATCCACCAAAAAGAGGAAGAAGTTTGTGAAAGTCACTGGTCCTGTGCTTTTCCTGATGGGGAATGCAAGAGTCTGGGGCTACAGGCTAGATGCTGAATATATCTGAAGTGCACAGGGATCCAGAAACATGCTGACATATTTAGGGAAGGCAAACCAAGCTGTTGTGCCAGAAGTCAGAATACAGAGAGAATCTGCACATGTTCAAACAATTTGAGGCATCCATGCAGAAGCATCTTTGAGCAACGATATGAAAACAAATTGGAAAAACATAAAGGTCTGAGTGGTGATCTACACCTTCTCTAACTGACCTGCTCACTATTTTGTAGACAGCCCTGGAAGGCAGAGAACAAGCCTGGCTGTCATTCCTCAGTTAACATCCACCTGTATTTTGAGACAGGGTCTCTTACTGGCCTAGCTGGACTAGTTGATCAGGGAGCTCCAGGGACCTGTCTGCTCAGCCTCCTAAATGCTGGGATTATAAGCACACACTAGCAGTGTCTGGTTGTTTAGGTGGGTTCTAGGATAGAGCTCAGATCCTCATGGTTGCATAGCATACATTTACCATATGAGCTTCCTCCCTAGTCCAAGAGATATTTTTTGTAATAAACTCATTTTGGAATATTATTAGGTATACATGAATATTGGGCACTGGCAGCTCTTCATCCAGTTCCCTGTAGTAGCAACATCTTGTATGACTGTGGTATAAACGCCATAACAGAGAGACCAGCATTATTGTATTACTGTTAATTAGGTTTCAGACTTTGCTAGCATTTCATCATAACCCATCTGTGATCTACAATCTCATGCAGAACTCTACGTGACATGTAGAAAGACTCCCCTTTACTAGCAGAAATGAACATGTGTGTGTAATTTGAACCATACACATATATGGAATATGAACCCCAGGTAAGGCTGGTCTGGATTCATATCCCACTAGCTGTTGTTTACTGTATCCAAGTAACAAGGTTGGTCTGGGGTTTTTGTTCCACTAAGGAAGATTTGGGGAGACTAATTTTCAGTACCTTGGATATTTTACATTTGTTTTCCTAGTTGTTCAGGGAAATACTTTCACCATTGGCTAATAGTTCCCTTTAATTACTTTTCCCGGTTTGTCTTCCTTCTGAGAGATTATTTAACCTATGCTCTATTAAGTCCTCAGCACACCTCAATTTTTGTGAATGCATAAAGAAGACCCACCTGAACAGTATAAAAACACCATTCTCATTATCTTGTAAAACCATTCAAGTTTTAATTTCTTGTATGGGAATCTTTGCAAATTCCAATTAAACATGTTTTGATCTATATATCTCCCATATTGTTAGCTAATTTCCCAACATCATTCACCAAACAGTACAATCTTAACCAAGACCTTTATTATCTCCTGAATGCTGCCATTACACCTGGTCATCGATGGGATTACTTTCTACTTTGCCACCGACGGCCCATCTGTACAAGGTCATCCCATACAAAGGAAATGAAAATAATGCTGTTTGATTTATAAAAGGTTTATTTGTTTTATTTTGTGTGTATGAGTGTTTTGCCTGTACGTATGTATGCATGTATCTGTGTGTGTACATGTACACCACATGTATGCTTGGTAACTGCAAAGGTCAGAAGAGGGAGATTGAATCCCTGGAACTGGGGTTATGGGTGATAGCGAGCCACCATTTCAGTGTGAGGAACTGAATCCTGGGCCCTCTGCAAGAGTGACAAATGTTTTTATCCACTGATCCATCTTTCCAGCCCTGGAAACTCACCTTTAAAAAGTACAACTGGGTGTGGGAGAAGAGGAACCCTTATTCACTGCTGCCGTGGGAATGTCAGCTGGTGCAGCCACTATCACAGTCAGTATGGAAGGTTCTCAAGGGACTAACGCTACTCCTGCCCAGCTACCCCACCCAGGGCTACCCAAAGGATTTTTAAGTAGGTACACTGCATGGATACCTGCACATCCAGACTGCCACACTATTCATAATAGCGGAGAAATGGACCTCGTCTAGATGTCCATAGGCAGATGAGCAGATAAAGAAAATGTGCTCCACACACAACGCTCTTTCAGCTGCAACAGAAAATGGAATGATATTTGCAGGAAAATTGATACAGCTGGAAATCATTATAATCCAGACTCAAAGACAAATACGATTTTTATTTAAATGTAGAACCTAAGTTTAAAGTTATGTGCATATATGTGTTTACTTATACTTGTGTATGTATGTTATGAAATTGGAAAGGGGATTATGGAGTGGGGATGAAACAGAGCTTAGAGGACAGGCAAATGGAATACATGTGATAAGAAAGTAGAAGTAAATATGGCCTGGAGGGGGGAGAGGGAGGGAGCCAGCCAGAGCAGGGAGCAGGCATGGAGGAGGGCGGTAGGAAAGGGAATGAATGAAAGATAATAACAGTGTGAGAATGCTGAAAGTCTACCACCTTTCCCAGTTTGTGAATGAAGACTTCATAAATCATTTATAAAGAAAATTAGGCAATTAGAGAGATAGCTCATGTATTAAAGTGCTTGCGATGCAAGCTTAAGGACCTGAGTTCAGGCCCCAGAACCCACACGGAATGCTGGGCGTGCTGGCGCATGCCCATAGTTGAAACTCCGAGGAGGTGGCCACGGGAGGATCGTTGCAGCGCACTGTCAAGCCATTCTGGCCTGCTTGACTAATTCAAGTCCAATAAGAGACCCTGTCTCAAAAACCAGGGTGGCAACCTTAAGAGGGCTCAGCAGTTAAAGGTGCTTGCCACCAATTGTGACAGTGTGAGTTCATGCCCAGAGCCCACATGGTACCGCTCTCCAAACGTGCACTGTAGCATGCATAGTAACAGTAGTAAATGTCATCAGGGGGAGATCTGTTGACTGATTTCTAACCAACATTCAAGACCACTGGTCTTTTGTAGTGTAGCCGTTGGAGTTAATGTGATAGCGGTTCCTTGTGATTTGACTTGAATTTCCTTAATGATGAAGGCATTGCCCACTTAAAGTCCACTGGTATCCACTTACGCATCTGGTAGATTGCTTTGCCCCTTTGATTTCTGTCTGCGATAAGTGCTACAGGTTGGCATGTGCCCTAAGCAGAATCAGTGCTTACATGTGTGACAATTCGAAAGATGGGCTTCCTTTGGGTTTTCATGCCGAAATTTGCTACAAACCATTTGCCCCTACACATACAGGTCTGTACCTGACGTTGACTTTTTAAATTAATTAAAAAAAAATGTATTTGATTTTTATTTGCAAGCATGCGCATGCATGTGTGTGATTCCTTGGGGCTGAGTTTCAGGTGGTTACGAGCCACCGTGTCCTCTGCAAAAGCAGCAAGAGCTCTTAAACACTGAGCCGAGTCTCCAGCCCCGACTTTGAATTTTGTTTCTTTTACCCGTTTCTTTCTCCTTTGAAAATACTGGATGGTTTGCTTACTGTGACCTCGTAGTAAGATTTAAAATCAGGTCTTGTTAGATATTGTGACTTTGTTCTTTCCTGGATATTTCCACAATTCCGCATCCCTTTATTTCCTGTCAGTAGCGGAGTCAGTTGGTCAATTCCCTGAGTAAGTGCAGTGTGACTCAATAATAATAGTATCGAGTCTTTCAGTGATCATGAAGCGGGGCAGCATCTTAGGTATTGAGCCTTTAAATATTTGAGGCATTATCTCCAAAGTTCTCAGTTTTGTTTTGATCATAAAGAGGATGTTGAGGGTGGTTGTTGTTTTGGAGGCTGTTAGTTAACCCCACTAAGTCTGGGATGCAGGATCTGATCCTCCACGTGAGTCACAGTCCTCTTTTGAGTTCACCTTCCATAATGCTCATAGTTCTGAGGACTTGTGTGTATTTGAGCACAGGCCAGTGTGGGACCTTGGTCTTAGTAGCTCTGTCCTCACAATCCCTGGACGCCACTGGATCAGGCCTGAACCCCTCTGCTCAGGGGTGAGCACGGAACTTCATGACAGCATTGTAGGGCTGCTGTCTAGCTCTTCCCTCTCTGGATACCTCTGGCATCTTTTTATCTTCCCCTGGAGCCTCCCTCCCTTCTGAATTCTCTTTGCAGAAGCCTGGAACTTTAATTCCCTTATCTTCTCCAATAAACAAACTCTTTCTGAGGCTCGGGGAAGCAGAAGGCAGAGGGGTGTAGCAGCAGAAGCTGGCCTCTCCCTCTCTGGAAGGAAAGCACATCCCCGCCAAAGCCACTGTTTTCAGTTAGATAAAAATTCATTTGATTTGAGCTACAACACTACATTTGCTGACCTTGCCCTTCGTTTGTTGCTTGATGGGGTGTAAATGGAGCTATGCATTCCTAAATGAATGATCAAGTTCGAGTCCAGGGTAACTGTTTTCATGTTTCTAGAGCATTTCTGTCAGAGTTAATCCATTGTTTTTGGGGGTGGTCAGTATTGTGTGACACCCTTTTCCTGTGGTGACACAACACACACACGCATACACACGCACATGACAGACCAAATTATGGCTAGCACCAAAGTCCAGCCTGGTGGACCCATGAGTTTTATTGGGGTTACTTACAGGAATATGGGCAAGGGATTCTTATAGGAGCAGAACTGATTCAAAGGCAGCTATGTCACCAAGGCCCGCTATAGCATGGTTGACAGTTGACAAAGCTGGGGACCCAGAGCACACTGCACAGCCAGCCTACAGGCAGTTCAGCAGGTCGGAGAGCATCCTTTTTATGTGAATCAGTTGTCCTAAGCCCCTTCCAGGCAGCTTGGTTGGTCTCAGGGTCTTTGTAGCCTGGCTTGTCTGAGAGAGACTCTCAGCCTCTGTATTGTTTACTCTTGGGAGGGAGGGGCCTAGTGAATCTCATCAGTTTGAGGAACTTCCTGAAACTAATTTGAGTAATTTGCTTTCTGGCTTAACTTTTCTAGGGGATAGAATGTTATAATTTGGAAGGAAATTGCTATACAACAGGCAGAGACAGAGCTTATGTTGTCATTTTTTTACCTGCAGAATATAACACAATAGAGGTGTGTGTGTGTGTGTGTGTGTGTGTGTGTGTGTGTGTGTGTGTGTTGTGTCATCAATACAAATATGTGTGATATATATACCCATACAAATATGTATGATGCAGATGTGTGTATGAGTGGTTGTATATGTATATTCATTCAAAATACTTATTAGAAAGCAATAAATTCACTGACAGTTTGTCCTTAGCAACTCTAACCACAAATTCAGTTTATAAGTAGAAAGTCCAAAATATACCTAATTTTGTACAAAAGTATTGAAATGTTAAGGAAACCACCCTTTTAAAGATAATTACCAATTCGATTGGAAATTACCCTCCCCCCCTTTTTAAAACAAAGAATGGAATGCATCCAAAGGACACAGCAAACGTAGTTCCTGGCTGCCTTCCATTCACTTACACACCCATGTTTACTTCAGCACTGTTCAGAGCAGCTGTTAGGTGTCCAGCAGCAACAGGGCGGATAGAGAACAGTGGTCTATCTGCAGCGGATTCTTCTGACAGCCATAAAAAAGGATGAAGTCCATGTTATCTGCAGGATGGTCGTACTAAGTGAACCAAGCAGGGAACAACAAGTTTTCTCTGTTGCTGGTCATTTTCTTTCCTCTACGTCTTTATACTGGGTGTTAATGGATGCCCTCCAACTTCTATTGGATCAAGGTGATGTGATAAATCTTTTCCCATAGTCCTACTTTTAACCCACCTATATTGTTAACATTTACAATGAGCTTTGTGAGGCAGCCTACATTATTTTTTTAATTTACTATACAAATCAATGTGGAGGGGTGTTCTTTGTTTTTTAAGATTTATTTTAGTTTTATGTATGTATGTGTGTTTATATCTCTGTGTGTATGTGCAGGAGACCAGAGGAGAGTATTAGATCCCTTGGAACTGGAGTTACAGGCAGCTTTGAGCTGCCCAGTGTGGGCGCTGGGACCTACGCCTTGCTCCTTGCCAGAGCAGCGAGCACTGTCTTAACCACTGAGCCATCTCTCCAGTCCCAAGTCTGAGTTTTGGATTGACATTTAGAAGTCGTTTGCCCTCAGCTGAGCTACTGATGTGTCACAGCTTGTGTCTCCCTTTTTCTTTGTTGTTTTCATTCTCCTGGTTTCCATTTCGTGGTTTTTCCCTACTACTATCCTGTGGGTGTTATAACAGCTTTTAAGATTGCTTTTGATTTATTTATAGCATTCCTTGAGTGTGTTTGTCTGGATGTTGTCTAGTGTCGTCTCTAACTATAACCTCACACACACACAGCCCATCGATGCTCACTTAGAATGCACTAGAGAAACTTCCCTTCGCCTTCCCCCTTTGTAATGTAAGTGTCTTAATTTTTCTCCATGTACATTTAGAGGCACGTTATGCGGTGGTATTATTTTTGCTTCAACTATCAAACAACTGGGAAAACACTAGGAAGACTTACTGTTTTTGTTTAAGCTCTTTCTTTCTCACTGGTGTTCTAGGATTCTTTCTTTTAAGAGAGGACTATCTATAGAAATAAGCATTCTCTCTCCCTCCTTTCCTCCTCACTCCCTCTCTCTCTCCCTTCCCTCCCCCTCTCTCCCTTCCCTCCTTTCTTTCTCAGGGTCATATAGCCAAGGCTAGTATATACTTTGCTATGTAGTGAAGGCTGGCCTTGAACTCCTCATTTTTCTGTCTTCACTTCCCAAGTGCTAGAATGGCAGGTATGCACCATTACTCTCTGCTATGCTGTTAAACACTGCCTGATGCTATTTGTATCCGTTACGATTGCTATAGCTAAGCAAACTGACGTCTATGGCCTTTCATTTCATACGTTTAATGGAAGGAAAGGAGTAGTGAGTGGATAGGTTCTAAAATCCTTGTATTTGTGTATGAAACTACCAAAGAATCTGTGACAAAAATGTATGAAATGAAAGGTCATAGATGTCAATTTGCTTAGCTATAGCAACCGTAACGTATACAAATAACATCAGGCAGTATATAACAGCATAGCAGAGAGTAATGGTTCATTACACAAATAACAATGATTTTAGAACCTCTCCACGCACTACTCCTTTCCTTCCATTTTACTCTTTCTGTATATTTGGTAAGAGAATCTGAAGTCTAATAACAAAGGTTCTTCCTTTAATGGAGTATTACAGAAACTATCCACATGCTCCGCATAAGAGGTCTAGATTTCCTGAGCCACTCCAACTCAGTTTGTCTGAGTTGTCTCATTCTGCTCCTTCCCATATCGCTCCTTTTCCCACACCAGGAACCTGTCATTCTGAACTCAGTGTATCCAGTGTTGTGTAGATACCACATGTAACTGTGTAACTGATCTCAAGACATATTTTCCTTTCTGTTTCCAGCTTATTCTATTTAAACTTGTACCCTCCCATTTACCCGTGTTGACACAAGTGGTCAGATTCATTTCTTTATATGAGCTTATTAATATTCACGTACCACATCTATACACATAAATTTATTGATTCAATTGCTGAAAGATACAAGTTGTATCCATATCTTGGCTATGAAATGTTACACTGTTACATTTGTTACACTGCCTATCATGAGAGTGCATGAAATGTGACTTCATCACCTTTGGATGTATACCCAGAAAAAGGGTTGCTAGGTCCCGTGGAAGTTCTGTCTGTGCTCTTTTGAGGGAAAGCCATATTGTTTCCCATAATGAATATCTGAAGTTACAGTTCCAACAACAATGTGCAAGGATTGAATTTTCTCTCCACACTCACTAACTCTTGCTGTATTTTATTTTTAAGGAATGAATTATTTTTTGTGGAGTCTGTGTTGATGTTGTGTTATGTGCACATATATATGCAGTGTGTGTGTGTGTGTGTCTGTGTGTGTGTGCGTGTGCGCCCATGCATACAAAGGATCAGAGGTTGACATCAGGTGTGTCTTCAATCATTCTTCACCTTATTTTTTGCTACAGGGTCACTCACTGAGACCGATACTGACCGGCTAGTGAAGTCTCAAGATCCTCTTGTCTCTGCCTCTCTACTGCTAGAATGATCGCAAGGGATTCTGGGGATCTGATGTCAGTCTTCGTGTTTGCATAGCAAGCACTTTACCAACTGAGGTGTCTCCCCTGTACACTGGTCTTATCAGTCCTAAGAGCTAGGAGGTGACATCTCCTGTGGCCCTATTTCTTCCCCTTTATTAGTGACGATTATCCTGGATCCCTTCCCCATATCTTCAACCATTTCTGTGTCATCTTTTCAGAAAGTCTATCCCAATCATTTTCCCAGTTTAAGTCAGTTTTGTCCTGTTTTATTTTGCTGTCCTTCTGAATAGTGACCTCAACGCTGCAGTTTTGGAGACTACTTTGCCTTTCTGTTGCTTGTTTCCTTGATCATGAAGATGCTTTGGAGTCGATGCGTCTCACTCATTCATGTCTGCTCCTGATGCTGAGCTTTGCTGCAATAGCCATCAACAGCAGCCATTGCCAAGGGCAGCGCTAAGAACAGTCCCCTAGGTTTTCTTCTAGATCCACCCCCGTGGTTTTATACTGACCCCTAGTGCTCACGGTCTCCTACCCTTTTATGTGTGAGTCCTGGAGACTGAACTCAGGTTTTTAACACCTTTAATCACTGACCTATCTTGCTGGCCCCTTCTAAAAGTTTTATCATTTCAAATCTTCCATTTAGGCCTTTAGTATATTTTGTATTGATTCATTTTTAAGTTTTTATTTATTTTGTACGTATGTTTGCACATGTGTATCCCGTGGCATGCACGTGGAAGTCAGAGTACAAGTTCATGGAGTCAGTTCTCTCCTTCACCAATCCGCATAGGTCCCAGAGACTGCACCCAGTTCATCAAGGTTCACGGCAAGTGCTTCTATGCTTCTACCCACTAAGCCAGCTCCTTGGCCCCTTGATATGTTTTTTTTTTTTCCATCAGCTTCTTTTCTGATTGGTGAATTTTATTTAAATAATCTTTTAGGATAGCTCTACTGGCAATAAAATATTTTTTCAGTTTTCCTTTACCCTAGACTCTCTTGATTTCTCCTTCATTGCTAAGGGATATTCTAACTAAGTAGAAGAATCAGAACTGATAGTTCGAGATGTTGTACTTTTTCCCAGCAAGTGAAAAAGCAGCTACTTCCTTCTGATGAGAGACTTCTTGTCATTCTAATTGCTTTGCCTCATGGGAATCCCACTCTACTTTTCCCTCTCTACTACTTTGAAGACTTTTTTCCCTTTTAATTGTACTTTCTGACTGTGAGGTGACTTGGTGAAGAGTCTTTGGGTTAAAACCTTTTTGAGGGCTACTCCATTTCTTAAATCTGTAGGTTTCTGGAGGTTTCCTTTTTTTCTTCAGTTGACCAGTTTTCGTAATTTCCATATTGCTTTACACACCCCCAATCTCCCTTGTCTGTAAAGAGCTCTGAGACATGGCAGGGTCCATTTGTCTTGGTCTCCTGTGTCCGGAGGTTCTGTTCATTTATTTTCCTCTGCGGGATTTTTTTCCCTCTGTGTTCACACTGTAACATTTGCCTTTAAAATTGTTTATTTTTGTTTTTTACTTGTGTGTCTGTCCACCTGTCTTTGTGTCTGTGCTCATGCCTGTGAGTATCTGCAGAGGCCAGAAGATAGTTTCAGATCACATGGAATGGGAGTTACTGATGGCTGTGAGCCACGTGTAGGTGCAGGGAATGGACTAAGTTCCTCTGAAAGAAGAGCTGGCACTCTTTGCAATTGATCCATCTCCCCAGCTCTTGGCTGCATATGTTCTATTAATCTATTTATCTTCTAGTTCACCATTCTTGCTGCTTCCCTCTGTTCATGCTCATCATCCCTTGTCTTGGCCTCTCTGTTTCAGGTATTGAATCTTTCATTCATGTATTTCTGCTTTGTTCCTGTATGTTTAATTTCAGTGCTAAGGCTTTCCTTCTTCACTAGTAGGGATTTGGAATTTTGTTGAGTTATAAAGGTAACTGTTCACAGGAGAGTTTGTATCAAAGCTGCTAAAAACCCTTTTCCTGGTGATCCTAACGTCTCTTACTCTTTTTGCCCAACACATTTTTGCACTCAGTTCTAAGGCTTGGTAGCTGTGTGATAAGAGACTTTTTGGTTCCCTGGACATAGGGACATTTGTGTATGATGTTAGGAAATACTGCTTCTGATTTAAATATGTTGTTCTCTTGGTGTCTGTTAACTCTTCACCTGGAGACAGATCTGCCGGTTTGGGGTGCCAGCTCCCATTCCCCAAGAACTTCCATGGCACTGCTATGAGAGGTTTCTCATGACTGCTTGGCAAGGATTAGACATTTGCCTCTCTAGAGGACTCCTCTGTCAGAGCTTGGATAGGACAGAAGGAAGGAATTTGAAAGTATTATTGTTGCCCATGTGGCCTCCACTGACATGGGTGTTGAGAAGCTGTATAACCCTCAAGCAATAGCAAAAACCTGATTGCCCTGCCAGCCTCCTGTTGTTCACCCTAGCAAACATTATGTGGGTAAGGCAGTAGCTCTCCACTACCAGCACAGAGGTACAAGTCCAAGGTTCACGTGTGTGTATGCATATGTATGTGGTTTGGAACAGGATCTCTCACTGACCTAGACCTCACCAAGTAGGCTAGGCTATACTTGCTGTCCAGGAAGCCCCAGGCATCTGCCTCATCAGCACTGGGACTACAAGCATGTTACATCACACCCAAGTTTTAAATTTTCTATTTGTTTGTTTTAGTATGTGAGTGTGTGCATGTGCACGTGTGCCACAGGGCTCCTGTGGAGTCAGTGGACAGCTTGTGAGAGACTGTTCTTCCTCCCACTATGTGTATCTTAACTACCAAACTCAGGTTGTCAGGCTGGAAAAGTGTCTTTAACCATTGAGTCTGCTCCCAAGCCTATTAAAAATACATTTATTTTATTGTTAAATATGTACATGTGTTGTGTCTGCGAGGGTGTATGCAGATGAATGCAGGTACGTGCAGAGACCAAAAGAAGGCGTCACAGGTCCCCTGGAGCAGGATTTACAGGCAGTTGTGCTGCCTGGTGTAGGTTCTAGGAACCAAACTTGGGTCCTCTGAAAGGGGCCTATGTGCTCTTAGCCACTGAGCCATCTGCCCAGTCCATGTGGTCCTTTTTAATACCACTCTCATGGTCGTGTTGGGGGTACCTCATGCCACCCTTACAAGTAAGTAAATCTAGACTACAAATGACCTAACATCCAAGTAGGCACTTCAAAGATAAACAACCACTCTCTTACAGACCCGCTGCTTGAAAGCAGACTGAAAAATAAACCAGCTATGTGGAGACAGGGTGCCACATCAGTAGGGGTTTTTTCCTGTTTTGTTTTCAGTGTGGCTGGCACTGGTGCAGGTGCACATCCAAAGAACACCTGTGTGCTTCAAGAGTGTGAAGCGAGGCTGGGAGAAGCCACCCGTGAATGGCCTGGGCAGCAGGTTCTGACGGCCCTTCCCACATTCATCTTTACAGTTTGATTCAGTTGCTTCCAGAACCAGGGATGTGATTCAGTCCCCGCTCTCTGGCACGCAGTTATCGTCTTCGTTTTCTTTCCTTGCTTTACCATGGCAAGGAACCCTGCGGGGCCTGAGTCATTATGAACCCAACCAAATGGTGAGTCTGTGGGGGTGCAGAGTGCTGGCTCCCGGCAGAAGCCACTTTTGTCACGTGCACAGAAGAAAAATGTTTCCTGTGTCATTCAAATTCTTAGGGTGTACCTTCTGCTTATTTCTCAGCCAAAATCATCCGTTTCCTGAGTCGTTCAGTTGAAAACCACCATAAATTTTGAGGAGATGTATTTGCACTGGCACATTTTCTGGTCCTGTTTTAAAATTATGGATTTCTTAACTGTTCTTGTGATAGGTTTGGTCTGGGGTGCTGTAGCGCCACATTTTAATCTCAAGGAACTAATTATGCAACATTACTCGTAGAGAGTGGAGTGTAATTACATACAGCATGTAGATTTCAGAACCCCAACGTATGGGGTACAGGGTTGAGTTTAAATACAGTTGATGAACAAAGAGATTTTTACTGGGAAGAGGGCTGTTGTAAAGAGACGTAGCCTCATCAACTGTATTTAAGGTAGGCATAGTTTATATGCTTTAAAAGATTTTGTTAATGTATATTGATTCATGGTTGTTTTACACACATTTAGATGTGGCAAAATACAAAACCATTTAAAGGCAAATCCATAGTTCCTTTGTTCCTCGAGTGTTTTCTAACAAAGGGATTCAAGAGAAACAAAACGACTGCCACGTGGAAATGTTTAAAACTCAGGAGCCATTGTTCCGCAGTTCTAGAGTGGAGTCAAAAGTACAAGTGTTGTGTTCAGTGAAAGGGCCCTGAATAGCAGTCTTTCCAAAGAGCACAGCCAGTGTGTATGCAAACATAAATGCAAGTGTATTTAATAAAAGGCACCAGCAATTTCATAGGTTATTCTATTCTATTAATGTTCAGCACATTAAAAAAGTGGTTCCGTCTGTTACTTTTTTGTTCCTAACAAAAGAAGGGAAAAAAAGGGAATCGTTTTGATCAATGTCTTGTAATTCTTAGGCTTGGTATAAAATAAATCACAGTATTAGGGCTTTTCAATGATTGGGGTTGAAATGATACACTGTGGTCTTCATGGTGGCTTGGATTTTACTTGCTGGGCACCCAGGACTTTGATTTGGCTGATTACCTGCTGTGGCTTAAGTGATGCAAGATAATTATTGGTGCTTCCTGGTCACAGTAGCCTATTCCACACCTGCACCCTTTTGTTGGGAGCCCAACAGGGATGCTGGATATGAGGTCTCTATGAATAGTCGGACACCCTCTCTGAGTGGTCCTCCGACACCAGATTGATTTATGGATGTATTCGGCTCTTTGTTAGCATGTAAACCCCTAATTAATTTAAAGCCCTCTGTAGAGAAATTAAACCACTGGTTAAGATTTCTCACAGACTCAGGTGGTGCTCATAAAGGGGAAGCAAAGTCATATGGATGGATTTACCATGGTCGCTGGTGTCTGCTCTTCACAATGAAGCCCGTTGTGTGGATATGAGAGCACATCCTCCAGTAAAGGATGGGCTGTCAAAGAACCAGCCCACTGTGGCTCCTAACCCGATTAGGCTTTTATTCAGGTTCTAGCTTCCCATCTGCAGAGTGAGAGAGGAAGTCAGAGACAGGCATGGAGCCGAAGAGGGAGGATGACGGTAGGAGAGAAATCTATATAGACTGCATAAACCTGCAGTTGCACATTCCCTCCAACCAGCGATTTCTACCCAGGAGTCAGTGCATTTAAATGGATAAGAGAAGATGCTTACCCATCAGGAAATTGTGTGCATGTGTGTGCATGCAGAGGACAGAGGTAAACATCAGGTGTCTTCCTCTATTGCTTTGACCTTATTTTTTGAGACTGGGTCTCTCACTGAACCTGGAGCTCATAGATTTGGCTAGCACGGCTGCTAGTGAACACTGAGGATCTACCCGGCACCGCCCCCTCCACCCTCATCCAGAGCAAGTGTTACAGACTCGCGCTGCCATGCCTGCCTTGTTACGCTGCTGCTGGGGCTCCCGCTCTGTACCAAGGGAGCCATCTCCCCAAGCCCTGGAGAATTCTGTTACTTCAGTTTGCTGTCAGTAACAAATCTTAAATACGTTAGGGGTACAAATGTAATAAAGAAACTACTCAAGTTCTAGGGGAAGGCAAACATGAGTTTTTACCTCGAGTACAGAGAAAGACTCTCTGCTAATGTTCCCCAAGCCTGATTCACCGTGAACTAACACATTTTATGTGAAAATTTAAGACTTTTACATGAAGATATGCACAAAACAAAAAAGATAACCCCTAACGAGGGGGGTGATGGGAAAAAAACATCTTAGCCACTGGGATCAGGAGCTGTGGAGGTTATAGGTGCTTGCCAAAAAAGCAGGAAGACCAGAGTTTAGGTCTCCAGGAGTCACATAAAAAGAAAAACCAAAGCCAAAACAAACAAACAAAACAAACAACAACAACAGAAAAACAGGTGTGGTGAGAATGCACCAGCGTTGGCTAGCCCAGAGACAAGACTATCCATAGGTTTGCTGGCTTGCCAGCCTACTTAATGCATGGGCCTTACGCTGGTGAAATGACATGGATTGCAATAAGTATATGGTGTTACTGAGGAATGACACCAAAGGTTGTCCTCTGGCTTACACACAAATATGAACATCCACACACTGCCATTCAGATGGAAGTCAAACAAACAAACAAAAACTAATTGACTAAAATAGCAAAGAGGTACACACAAAAAATGCACAACAGTGATATAAAATGTCCCCTGGGAACAGGAGAAAATAGTCAAGCTCAGCCATCATTTTAGATCTCCTGAATACGGTACCACCAGGATACCATATCTCACCTATCAACTATTGAAAGCAAGCTAATGTCAAACCACCGTCTGTTGCTGAGGTTGAGGGGTGTGGACCTGCTGTGATGCCAGGAGCAGTGTACATTGGTGCAGGTCATCAGGGCATTTCTTACCACCTAAAAAAGTCACCCACATACTTGCCTCAGGTTTGGCCATCCAGTATCTAGAAAGTTCCATGATAATGCACCTGTGATAATATAAAATATGGATGCATACGTGTGTTCATTGTAGGGTTCTTAAAACTTGTTTTTATATTAATTTGCTTATGAAGTGTTTGTGGAGGGGCACACTTGCTATAGCATGCATATGGAGGTCAGACGATGGCTCGTGGGAGTCTGTTCTCTCCTTCTAATATGTGGGTCCTAGATATCCAACTTAGGTAATCAGGGCTGCTGTCAACAGCCATTGCAGTGAGTCATCTGGTCCACCACTCTGTGTTATCTTTTATGACTGAAGAATTTTGGATTTAACATAATTGCCTGTATGTGAAGGACTGACTACTACTTATTATATCAACACATGATAGTACAATGCAGCTCTGAAAAAAGAAGCAGGATGACCTCTGTGAACTGACAGGGAGTGAGCTCTCATGTGTGTTTTAAGTGTGAAATGCAGAAGACAGGATGATATAGTTGATACTTGTTTAAAAATGAAGGACATCTCACAGAAGCAGGTATGTGCTTATGTATTTATGCAAAGGAAAACCATGAGTATAAGCCAGAGGGTAAAGTGAGTGGTAGAAAAAGAAGAAGGCAAGGGAAATAGGACTGTGGTGGAAGGGCTAGGACTGGAGGGAATGGGAACGTCTTCTATTATTATTATTATTATTATTTTGGCTTTTTAAGACAGAGTTTCTCTGTTGTAACTCTGGCTGTTCTGGAACTCACTCTGTAGACCAGGCTGGCCTCGAACTCACAGAAGTACACTTGGATCTGTCTCCCAAGTGTTGGGATTAAAGGTGTGCACTACCACTGCCAGGCAGGAGAGTACTTCTTAGTATAAATATTTTGAGTTGCTGTGAATGTTAGCATCACCATACTGTTTCTCACATATTCTTCACTCCCCTAGAATCAAATAACTAAATCCAGTCAGCATGCATGTGGGGCCCAAATCAAATACAGTCATT
Organism: Cricetomys ansorgei; assembly: GCA_026225945.1. Lineage (NCBI taxonomy): Eukaryota > Metazoa > Chordata > Mammalia > Rodentia > Nesomyidae > Cricetomys > Cricetomys ansorgei. The sequence goes on from JAMJFZ010001228.1 coordinate 1,998,220, forward strand.
CCCTACTGATTACACACATATAGACAGTTATATGTATTATATACTATGCCATATTTTATATTGTGCAAATTAATATAAAATATACATAGTATATAATAATACACATTATATTATATAATATATTAATATACACAATATATAATATAGTATATTATATGTCATGAAACAGATTATATATAATATTTTATTTGTATTTGTATTTACATATTTATATATTATATAATGTATCAAATGTAATATACGCCATATGTGATATATTGTAACATATCTAGTATTATAGATAAAATATTTAATATATAGCATTTTTTATGTAGTGAGCATTACTTAAGGAAGATCTTGTAATACACATGTTACAACATATATTACAATATGCAATTATGTAGTATATGATGTATAACACATACACACACATATGTATTTTTATTTTATATGTAATTTTTATTTTATTCATTCTTCAAAGGAGTGTGAGGATGTATAGCTGAGGAACAGAGGGAAGGGAGGATGCTAATCAATCCTTGTTGGATTTTTGTTGGATTTTTCTGATGACAAGAAGCCTGGATGGCAAGACTTAACCCTCCGGAAGCTGGAAGAGTAGTTATCCCATCAGATGTAGTGGAGGTGTGGTTATGGATGTTGGGGGAATTCCCTTTAAGCTGCCACAGCATAATTTCTGTTAAAATGCCACACTTAGGATATGAACATAGCATTGCAAGGGCATATCTATGTTAGTAAAAGAGTCTAGTAAAAGAGTCAGTCTAGCCTGAGTGAGGTCTCATCACAGAGAGATGCTTGTCAATATGAATGACAGTCCTTCAAAATCCATTTCCTTTCCTCCAGCTCCCCCCACAGTCACAGTATGCTTCTTTATGTAAAAGAATGGCGTCTTAATAACTTTCTATGTCTGTGATAAAATACCCTGACAGAAGCAACTTAAAGGAGAGTTTATTTTGGCTCACAGTTCCAGAGGGAATCAGACCATCAAGATGAAGAAGACATGGTAGCATGGTCCAGAAGCTGGTTGGTCACAGTGTATCCACACATACGAAGCAGAGAGTGAGCAGGAAGAAGGAGCTAACTATGAACCCTCAAAAACTGACCCCTCAGTGATCCACTTCCTCCAGTGAGGCTCCATCGCCCTACAGTTCCACAGCCTTCCCAAACAGCGCCACCTGCTGGTGACAGTGTTCAAACATGAACCTGTGGGGCACAGTTCTTATTCACACCATACCAAATAGAAAACATGATTACTCCCATCATTGGCAGTGTCAACTTCCTGCCACCCTGAAACCCAGAGTCCACCAACTTTACATAGCCTTCAAAACCAAATATCAGGAAATTGGTCTCTTTTGGTTGTGGCTGGCTTAGAGTTCCAGCCTTCCACCCTCTTGGACATGAACTCATTGCATGACAGTATAGTATGGACTTCTTGGGCTTTCTTTTAATAAATATATGCTAAATCTGGGCCAGAGCCTCTAGCAAATGACAGGATTTGTGATGCAGAAACAACTGAGGTTATTCAGGAGTGAAAATAATTTAGTGATCAGTGGAGTGTTAATAGACAGAATGTGCTTCCTCTGTCTGGAATGTTAGGCTCTTTTGTTAATTATTTTGTTCTATGGTTAACCATTTCTTAGGTATCTATGGCCTTCAACCTATTAGAACTGACTCAAGAAGTAGCATACATGCATGTTCCTGATACATTAGTGCATTTTGCTGTTGTTTAAGCATAGATAGTTTACACCAAACTTAAGGTTGGTTACATATTTTGACTAATGACATAATTACATAGTTGTGGCTGAAGTCCTCAACTCAAAAGTATCTTTAAAGTGTCAAAACCCTCCAAAAGACTCATAGATATGTGGTAGAACACTGTTTTTATTTTTGAGATTTTACTTTTAATTATGTATGTGTGCGTTGTGGGGAGATTGTATATGCACACAAATGCTGTGCCTCAAGAGACCAGAAGAGAGCATCGGATTTCCTGGAGCTGGAGTTAGGAGAGATTTTGAGCCACTTGGCCTGAGTTCTGGGGTTCTAAATCAGGTCCTCTATAAGGACAGGATGCACTCTTAACCACTGAGCCGTCTGTCTAACTCCCAAGTCCTTTTTATAATGTAAGTTTGACCTCATGAAAAGTCACAATGTTAAAGAAGGCGTTTTGTCACAGTGTGCTTAACTTCCCATTCAGAATTCAAGTAATTTTTTCAATCCGATGTTTACTCCTCTCAGTGCCTACATCCACTGACATGCTTATTAGAAAGAATTCATCTTAAGAAGTCCAGTGATCAAAAGGTTACTTCTTGTCATTTGAAGATGAACAGCTATTTTAAGCCCCATTTTCTGTTTAAAAGATAGCCCTTGGGGAATCCTCCTGTTAATTCCCATCTCTATTCCAGTGTCAGATATCTGCCTCTCTCTTTTGTTTCTGCATTTTCATTGCCCTTTATCTTTTATGGAGATTTGGATGGGTTGACCCTTGACTGGTCATTTGTTGGGGTATCCCCTTGATCTATATTACTGGAGCCGAGAGAGCAAGAGGATGTCATATATGGTCTGTCTTCTGCCCACAAGATTTCATTATTGATTTAGGCTTTCCACCAGAAGAGGGCGCCACATTCATTAAAATAACATCCATAATCCAAGTTGAATTCTTTATTTCCTTAGCAGGTTCCAGATGAGATATGTGCAACCTCATGTTCCAATTTGACTTCATAAAAAAACATTGTACCTATCCTTAGAGTTGAGGGGAGGCTGCCTTAGGAACTAACACTGTCGGTCAAAACTCTAAGGATGCAGTCAGCTCTGTAATAGATAGGTTTTTATTGCTGTTCTCTATACAATAACCAGAGCAAGCAACAGCAACAGTTATAAAATAGTATGCCTCCTCTCCAAAGTTTTTATTTCTACTCAGTTGGGGATTATAAACTAGAAGGAATGTGTCTTTAATTAAGCATGTAATAGCCTTCTATTTATCATTTCTCAAAACAACCTCCTCCTTTTATGGGACTGATGTCACAGTATGAAAAATAACATGTTTTGTTTTGTTTTTTCCTACTGTAATTTGAAGATGACTTCAACAGCACTCTGCCTCTCGATGCTCTCTTCATCTCTCCAAGGCATACCTACTCTGGTGGTGTCTAGAACTCCAGTGGGGAACATTGATTCATTTGGACTATTACATATAGCTTTCAGAGTCTTAAAATTGTAAATACCTTTCTGCCTAGTAATGTGTTAATCTGTCAGGAGGCATTTAACAATGCATCCCAGATTTATTTATTGGGTTGAGCATCCGATATATCCGAGATACTCACAGAACAGATTGCTGTGTCTCAGAACTGGGGACAGTGTATTCCAGAATATATGGAAAGCTGTGTCTGCATGTTAACTACATATATGAGTATCTCAGTCCCATGCGGCATAAATAGAGTAGAACATCAGGCTGGAGCTCAGCGACAGAGCACTTCCCTAGCCTTCCTGAGGTTCAATTCCCTGGACTGCTTCAAAGGAAAAAAAAAAAGTAGGGCCTTAACAAAGACAGGAAGAATGTTTCAAAAAGAACTTTGAAATGGATGCTTGCTGAAGTTCTGCCCAATATACCAATGCTCTTGTCTGTATTTTAGGTCTTGTCTGTAGCTTGCGTAACAGTCATTGCCTGGTAGACCAGAGAGATAGCTCAGTGAGTAAAAGAACTCGCCACATAAACCTACTGGCTTCTGTTCCACCCCCAGTGCCCACATGTCACTGTATCTGTGATCAAGGCACTTTGTGGTGAGATGGGAGGCAAAGACAGCAGAGTCAAGTGGGAGCTCACCGGCCAGCTACACTGGAGTATGAGCAGTGGCAGGATTAGGAGAGACTTTGCCTCAGCAAGGTGGGCGGCGAGAACTGACCCCAGAAAGTTGTTCTCAGCCCTCCACATATATGCTGGCACATGTATACACACACACACACACATACACACACACACACACACACACACACACACACACACACACACACAGCACTCAAGCTCTAATTTCATAAAAAGATTGTTGTCTGGGTGTAGATGAAGTTTCCAGAGCACTATAGAGCTATTCTTTCCCCATCCTTCCTGATGCCAAAGTACATACCTGATGCCAAGTAAGGACACACACTGATGTAGTGATGCTTCCAGCCAGCAGGGAAACAACCTTTTGACAGCAGCCATCCCATAGTCCTTTGGGGACCCTCGGTGATCACAGTCACAATACACTCTGGGTAATGGTGACAAAGGCTGATATTTGTGGGGCTACTTTCCTGCCCAGGCTCTTTCTGATGACTCAGAGGGAGCTGTTATTATTATTAATTCCTCATTGTACTCACTCGGGGAAGTTAAATAGTTTGCCTGGTCTCTCATCTAGGAAGACACAGAGCTGGTATTTGAACTCCAGCTGCCCCCGAAGAATTCAGCCACTGTTCCACACTGCCTCACACTGCCTTTTGTCCTTAGGAAGAGTCCTACATGAGGAAACGTTACGTTTTTCCCTATAAATTTATCTTTTCTTCTCATTTTCAAGAGAACTGCTTTTGCGTGAGTCACTGACAACTATAGAACATAGTATGCCCATGAACAAAATATATTACGGTATATCATACAAGAGAAAGAAATAATCATGTTAATGCTTATATTAGCATGTGTGAATTATATGAATTAATATGACATTTTATATGCAGATAATGTATTTTTATATTTACCCCCACTACCTTCTCCTGTCCCCCTTCCAAGCTCATCCATCCCCTTCCTTACGCAGTCTACTTATACTTTGATGTCTTTTTTTTAAGATCAAATGATTTTCATTAGGCTTGCTTGTAGGAGCATAGGTGAGGGTCTGTTTATGGGAGTATAATATGGATCCCCGGGCAGGACTGTGACTCAGAAGAACACTTGATGTACATTCTCAAGACCCTAGCTTTCATCCCTAGTATTGATACCTTAGTCAGAAAAGAAAGGAAAACAAACAAGAAGAAGAAGGAAGAGGAGGGGGGAGGGGGAAAGGAGGAAGCAAGTGGGATCTTAACAGAGACAGGAATGAATGCTCCAAAAAGATGCAGATGGTTCCAGAATATTTACCTTCATGGGGCATGGCCACCGTACCTGTGGCTATACCACTGACAGAAATGGCTCTCTTGCCCCTGGCAGCCATTAATTGTCTGTAGATCATATGGGAGGGGTGAAACCTCATGAGCCGCCCATGGCAGATTGTTGGGTCTTCTGCAGGTAACCACAGATAAAGAGACCTCGTAGCTGGGGTCTGATTACTACAGGTTCTTTGTACTGTAAGATTAGACTGTGCCTCTTGACTTTGACTGCTTTGCTTAGCGCTTCATAAACAACCCCGAAGTCGCATAGGGAAGCCTTATGCAGAGACCTTTAATGTATAACCAAGGAGCTGCAGCTATGCAGTTTCTATTACTGCTGAACTCTGCCAGATCCATTTCTTATCAGATTAGCTCACCCACTATAAACAGCAGGCCAAGTTTATAACTGCAAGCAGATGGGTTCCTACTGCTGAAGACACTCCGTTGAGGGGAGCTAGCCTGGTGTCTGTGTGTGTGAGGGAGTGTGTGGTGTGGACTAGCCATACACAGTCATAAGTGAGTGGGAGCTGCTCTAAGGAAAAAACTTTAGGCTCAGCAGTCCTGATACACTCTCCTTAGAAGTCCCTACAGGGGACGGTTGAGACTGGATGCTTACAGCAGCAGTCCTAGCTCAATATTGGCACAGATGGAAAGCTGTGGCTGATAAAATGTGGCCGAAATGCACTTTGAGGGGACAAGATAGGACAAATCCTGTAGCTTTTGTATCAGGAAAACTCTACCATTTCCTGGGTCAACTTCCCTAAAAGGCAAAAAAGACGGGCTTTGTGCAATTAGACCTAATTGGGAGAGCAGAGATTTCTGTCTTGATCACTACAAGTGAGATTTGTTGTAGCAGGTCTCACTGGGAGTTTAGAAATTGAGGTGGAGGTGAAATTCTAGACAGGGCATCAACTGTGACATTTTGTACTTTGCTGTCCTGTTTACTTCAGTGATTTCAAGGTCAGGCTGACAGTTGTAGTGATGTCTTTGTTCCAACTTCTGATGCTTCCTTCATTCTGTAAAGTGAATGAGGTGCCACTTGCAGATGTGCATGCATTTTCCAGGAATAGTCCTTCTTGTTCTAGGATAGTGGGTTCAGGTCTGGCTGTACAACTCTGTAAGGAGAAAAGAAAGGAAAGCTCCTGAACTTCAGGACTCAGGACTCTGCAGGGAATGGGGACACCTGTCTGTTCACTCTCCATTGCTGTCTATGGTGCCATGACTGGGGCTAAGTCAATTCTTTCAAGACACATTGAGGAATCCATTATTTATTCATGAAGTGGTCTAGCCTCCTTGCTTTGAAAATTGACACTTCCATAAACAACAATCATCTATAAATAGTACTAAAGAAAATACATTTTGTGTGTGTGTGTGTGTGTGCGCGTGCGCGTGTGCATGTGTGAATGAAGGGGAGTATGTGTGTGCATGTGTGGAAGAAAGAGACTGATCTCTGAGTATGTTCTTCTTTTACCTTACATCTGATGTGTTGAAACAGGGTTTCCTAGTTAATTTCTGTTGTCAGCTGGACATAGCCTAGAATAACCTGATCTGATTGCCCATGTCAGACTGTGGGCATATCGGTAGGGGATTACTTTGATTGTTAATTAGTATAGGAGGGCCCAGCCCACTGTGGGTGGCACCATTCCCTGGGCAGTTGGTTCTTGGGTGTATAGAAAAGCTACTTAAATGTGAGCCTGTGAGGAAGCAGGAAGCAGTATTCCTCCCTGGTTTCTGCTATACTTTTTTGGATAGGAGGGAGTTTCTTGGTCAGAGGAAATACTGTGTTGAACAACAACCAGACCTACATTCAAGATCTTGCTTGAGTTTTGGCCTTGGCTTGCCTCAATGGTGGACTGTAACATATATAGTGAAATAAACCTTGTTCCCCACCTTTGAAAAGGTAATACTGTGTTGAACAACAACCAGACCTACATTCAAGTTCTTGCTTGAGATTTGGCCTTGGCTTGGCTTGCCTCAATGGTGGACTGTAACATATATAGTGAAATAAACCTTGTTCCCCACCTTTGAAAAGTCAGAGTGTTTCATCATAGTGACAGAACAGAGGTAGAACAAAAGGTCTCCTACAGAACTTAGAGCTCACTCTTTTGGCCACATTTCCAGGACAGTGAGCTCTGAATATCTGCCTGTCCTTGTCTCCCAGTACTGTGGTACAGGTGTGCACTGCCATTCCTGAGTTTTACATGAGTCTTGGGGATCCAAGCTCAGGTCCTCATGACTATGTTGCAAATAGTTTACCCATTGACTATTTCTTCAGCACCCCCCCAGCAAGACAGAGTCTAATGTAGCCTACACTATTTCACTATTTCATCAAGAATGACCCTGAATTTCTGATCATCTTGCCTCTACTTACAGAGTGCTAGAATTAAGGTATGTGCTACCATGACCAATTTATGTAGCACTGAGGACTAAACTCTGGGTGTTGTGTGCATGATGGGTGAACATTCTCCCAATTGAGCTGTACCCCAACCCCAAGACAGTGGTTTTGAATGAGCATAGGAAATAAAGACATGTGTGAGTCATATCTCAATGCTTGCTGTGGGCTGAAGGAGAAAGAGCTATTGTTTCCGTCTCGGCTTCTAGTCTCAGAATTCCTCTGGGGATCTAAAAGGGTCACAGCAATTGCTTTAGTGACTCTCTACCAACTTGGAGTGGAAAATAGACTCTTCAGAAATCCCCCAGAGGCAGCAGGAGGAAAGAGCCAGGCACAAGGGCAAAAAGCGTCTCCGATTCCATGTAATTTTGGATCTCTTCCATTGAGCACCGCACTAAAAGCCCCACTGGTTTTAAGAAACTATAGCAAAAAAGACCCCCAGATGTAGTAGAATTCTTCAGGAAGAACACTCTCTGCAGGCTTTTCATGTGACAGTATGACGCTGTTTAAGAAAGGGACATTCTGGAAAGATCTCTGGTCACAAAACTCAATCAATTGAAGTTTATTCTCACAAAGGGGTTTGGTACATCAAGAGAAGATGTACCTTTATAGGATGGTAATTTTGTGCATAAACTTGAGGGTCAGTTTAGAACTGACTCCAGCTTGGTCATGCTCAATACCCTAGTAGCCACAAATGTTCTCATTTGAGAAGCAGACGTAATAATTTTTGTTTGCTCTTAAGGTTTTTGGAAGGGTTAAAAAAAAAGTCATATAAAGTGCTTCAAGTGCACTGGGAAGATGGCTCAGTCAGTAAAGTGCTTGCCCTTGGGGACCGAGGACCTGAGTTCAGATCTTCACCACCCACATTATATAATCTTATTGCTGGGGGTAGAATAAGATGGGAAGCCCAGGGTTTGTGTATCAGTCATTCTGGTCAATTGGTGATCTCTGGGTTCAGTGGTCAACTGTGTTTCAAAAATTATTGTGGAAAACATTTGAGAAGAGTATCTGCCATTAAACTCTGATCTCCACCGGCATATGCACATACATGCACTTGTGTCTATGAACCTAGGTACAACACACACTAGAAATAAAAAGATAAGATAAAATAAAAACCCACAGTCTGTGAATCTTAAAGCCTAAAACGTATAAGAGTTGCAAGGAAGCATTTGAGCTTCCCTTAGTTTTAATTTTCAAAGCTTTAATTGAATGACAATTCCGGTTAGCATTGCATAATCCCCTGGCAGTCCCAGTTAATCCTGTCATCTAAAATATAGCCTGCTAATCACAGACCCTCTCCAAAGAGCAATATGCAAGGGTGACAGCCAGTGACTTCAGAAAGAAGAACAGACTTTAAGTCATTCAATGACACACTCCTAGAACCAGATTTCATGTTTAAAGCCTTTTACGTGGTAGCTGGCTATCGTTTAGTTCTTCAGTTTATGCATGCAATGCATTTTTAAGAGAATCCAGATTATGCTGAAATGCAGGGTGTTTGAGGTAAGCTAGTCTTTAAATGTAAGGGTTTTAAAATATAAAAGTAATTAAGATAAATTTAGAATAATTCCTATATCAACCACCTTTGTTTTGTGGATATGTTTAAATTTAAAGCTTGATGTAAGGATGGCTCGGTGGGTAAAGCGCTTGTCATTATCCGCATAAAGCTGCATGGGAATGTGTGATGGTCAGCTTTAATTTTCAACTTGACACAACCTTGAATCAACCAGGAAGAGAGTCTCAGTGAGGGAGTATTTGCATTGGATTAGCCTCTTGCCATGTCTACAGTATGTGTGTGTGTGTGTGTGTGTGTGTGTGCACGTGTGTGTGTGCGCGCCTAAATGAGTCAGTTGATGTAAGAAGACCCAGCCCCCTGTGGGTGGTGCCATCCTCTTGGTTTGTGGCCCTGGACCATATAAGAGAGTGAAGTCAGAGCTGAGCACTAGCAAGTCAACAATGAGCATATACGTGCTTATTCTCCTTCTGCTCTTGACAGTGGTAAGATGTTATGAGCTGTTTGAAGTTCCTGCTTGACTTGCCTGCCATCATAGATTGCACCAGGAACTGTAACCCAAATAAACCATTTGATTTTTGGCGGGATATTTTCATCACAACAGCAGAACTGAAGTGAAAGTAGTTTTGCTTCCTGCCTGTGATCTCAGCACCACAGAGACAGAGATAGGATCCCTGGAACAAGCCAGCTAGCTAGACTAGCAAAATGGCAAGGTCTGGGTTCAGTGAGCAACCTTATCCCAATAAATAAAGTGGAGAGCAATAGAGAAAAGAACCCTATTCAACTTTAGGTCTCCACACATGTACATACATGTGTGTATATACACCCACAGACATGTACACCTACACACATGAACATGGGTAAATACAAACACACATACCCAATATATATGTACTCTAAAATGAGAAAAAAAGAACAGTTTGAAAACTGTTAGTCTAGGGGTAAGAACACAAAAGACATGGAGATTCATGATGAAAGACTTTCATCTTAGCAGTATTCAAGGGAACAACAGAAAAAAAAATAACATAATTGGAGAAAAAGGCCAAGACATTAAGAAGTTATGATAGCCAGTATGTGGAATATAATCTAGCCATATGATTGTTTTTAAGTTTTATTTATTTACATAGTATTTGTGGAAATGGGAGCACTTCATGGGTGTGTATGCACCTTATGCATACAGGAGCTGGTTGAAACCAGAAGAGGATATCAGATCCCCAGAGCTGGAGTTACAGGGAGCTGTGAGCCACCGATGTGGGTGCTAATGAACTCGTGTCCTCAGCAAGAGAAGCATGTGCTCTTAACTGTTGAGACATCTTTCCAGACTTAGCCATGTTTTTCATGCCTGTGTGGCAATATGCAAAAGAAATATTGATGCTGCTGAGCAAGGTCTCGCATTGTAGAAAAATTATGGCTGCATCCCCTGAAACGATGAACAGGCAAAATGACTCACAGACATTCCTGGAAATGAAGGGTGTTGTTGTGTTGCCTGTTCATAATTTAGATGGAGACAGCCATATGTTATATAACATGTGATGCCTTGTATGCACATGGTTCACATAAACTCATGAAGTGCCCCCATCCTCATAAATAATACATAAGTAAATAAATCTTTGAAAAAAATCAAATGGCTGTTATGTTTCACACACTGTATCCTGGATTATCTATATTATCCTAGATTATCTTCTGGAAACAGCAACGGGGTTACAGGTGCATGCATGGACTTCTCTTTGGCCCCAGACCTCTAAGCACCTTGACCATTCTTAGATGCTAAATTACTGCTCAGTTTATAGTCCCACTGTTATCGGAGCTCTTTATCAGAGGTCATCACCCTTAGTACCCTGTTGACATCGGTCAATCTGTTTTCTGTTTGCAATAGTTCTTCTGGCCTCTGCCCAGGAGATGCTCTTAGAAGTTGTCCACCAGACTAGAGAACTAGGCTGGATTACATGCCCCATAAAAGATGGTTGAGAATATCACCTCTTTTTAAGAGCCTTTTTCTTATGTTTGCCAACGTTTGTAACATGTATTCTCTCCATACCATTGACATCACACACCCCTGGACCTGGATTCTTAAGCATGAGATGTAACATCATTCCATGAACCAAATATCTTCTCATACTTTTCTTTCCATTTTCCATTGCTACCTTGATATGCCAACCAAATAGTGCTTTTACATTTCCATTAAGACAGATCCAAGGTAATTAGGAATCTCTGGAAGGCTGAAGGATAGGAGTTTATGCGGCTGGGTAAGCTAAGTCTGAGAACAGAGCAGAAGCCTAGAAGACACGAGAAAATTACTGAGACTTGGTATTCAATTTGGAGTGGAAAAGAGAGAAGATGAAAAGGATCATATCCAAACAGTCCTTGGGAACTTTGTCTGTGGCATCGGTGCTATTTAATATCAAAATGCAAAATAATGTTTGCCTGGCTCCCAGTTATTATCTGACTGAGTCAACAACAAAGGCGAGTTAAGGAAATAAATCGGGTGTCCAGAGGTGCACATCTTACCAAGAACCATGACTAGCAAAGGTCAGAACAGGATCCAGACTCTGCTTTTGCTCCAAACTCCAGGACTTTCCTTCCTACCATCTTCCCTGTTCTTGTGGCCAATCTTGTGATCAATTTTTGACAGTTGAAACAAGGCAACAATTTCAAAGAAGAATTTAAAAAAAAATGTTTGTGTGCATATGAGTATGTGTTGATATGGGTTATATGTGCCCATGTTCCTGAATGTGTCTCTGTGTGTTTGCATATGTGCATTTGGAGGCTAGAGGCCAGCATCACACTTTGCTCCTGTGTGTCTTTTGAGACGGCATCTCTTATTGGGCCAGACCTCACTGAGTAGACTAGGCTGGCTGGCCAGTGAGCCTCAGGTATCTGCTTATCTATGCCTCCCCGGCACTGGGATTACAAGCACAGACCACCGTACTTGACTTTTTTTTTTTTTTTTTTTTAACATAGATCTCTTTGGAGAATGAACTTGGGTAATTGTGCATGCAATCTCCGAGTTCTAGAGGAAGAATCTTTTTATATTGTTCGATACCTTAGGTTTTGAAGATAGCACACCACAGATCTTTGAAAGAGATCATGTGTAAATGACGGAGAGGTCCAAATCTGCCCTCTCAAGAAACTTCCCTTGTTTCTCCACAGCATGAGTCTAACAGTGAGCTCCGTGAAGTTGACTTCTTGCATGTGGATCTTAAATCTCTCTCTCATCCTCTGTGTGTCTTACTTTTCCCCCCTCTGTCTCCTTAGGCACCTTGGTGCTTAAAAAGAAGTGTTCACTTGATGCTCACTTTTAAAACAGAGATAGGCTCATAATTAAGGTTCTTAAGCTTTGAGGGAACCTAAACTTACAGAACAGATAAATTACCTTGTCTAGAAATACCAGGAAAAGGTTTTTAGCCAGATTGCGGGAGCTGAGTCCGAACAATAGGTTATTTGAATTGGAATTCATCTGATGTAACACTGCTTGACAGAGAAAGTAGAAGTTAAAGTTAAAAGGTTCAGGCAACTGAGAAAGAAAGCAGAAGTTCCTTTGAAACCAGAATGCGTGTCAGTAAGAAAATGGAAGGCACCCGGACAAACAGTCACGGGAGAAGCTCTGCAGCTCTGCTTACCTTCTCAAGAACATGTCAGATACATCGATGAAATTCCTAAGGAACTTAGAGTTTCATGTCAGATGTTTCTTACATGGGTTCTTATGTATGCAGTAGGTGCACTCGTGTGTGTATGCTCGTGCTGAGGGCAGAGGTCAACCTTGGCTGTCATACCTCAGGTGCTAGCCACCTTGGATTTTGAGTCAGGGACTTTGACTGGCCCAGTGATCACTAGGTAAACTGTACTGGCTGGCCAGTGAGACCCTGGTATCTGACTGCCCTGTCTCCGCAGCACTGGAATTACAAGACCCACCATGCCCAGTTTTTATTTTAAATGTGTATTCTGGGGATAAAACTCAGGTCCTCATGATTGCATGGAAGTGCTTTAACCACTAAGCCATCCCCTCAGCCTGCGAAAGGTTTTTAATCTGAATTTTTAATCCCAGCAAAATTATGTGACTGTCCTGAGGTAGTTCTGACCTGTAACCTTTCATGGTAATTAGGTTTAATTGTTAGGTTTGCCAAGATGTTTGAGAAGCCCACCAAGTTAAATGTTTGTCTTTGGCTTCACTATTGCTTTCTGTGACTAGGGAGGCTAAGAAACCTTGCATTCTAGTGAGGCCAGGTAGACTTTAGAGATTTTGGTAAGCATATCCCCCTGTGTGTATAAATGGAAGTAGTTAGGCTAAAGCACAAGAAACGGATGGACCCCAAAACCATCCTGGCAAGAATGGAGCTGCTCTAAAGAGGACTGGTGCCATCCCTTTGGCTATAGGAGTACTGAGATGCAGCCCAAAGGAACTGGAATATCCCCAGGAGTCTCATGCTGGAAGGAAAGGCCTGGTGCAAGCCAGGAGGGAAGCTTGTATCTCAGGGAGAGATTTCACATAGTTATAGCAGTTTGTTAGGTCATCTTGCAGGAGAGCCTGGAGCTGAGACCGTGCTGGGACAGTGACAGATGGGTCCACATCCTGACTAGGACTGCTTACTGTGTGTCTTATGTTATGTGTGTGTGTGTGTGTGTGTGTGTGTGTGTGTGTGTGTGTGTGTGTGTGTATATATATTTGTGTACATATGTATATGTATATATACATAATACATATGAATTATGCTGTATGTTTGTATGTATGTATGTATTTGTGTTTGAGTGTTTCACCTGCATGTATGTAAGAGCATTGTGTGCATGCCTGGTGCCCAAGGAGCCAGAGGACAACACTGAATCATCTGGAACTAGTATTATTTTTTGGGGCGGTTATCAGGACCAGATTCTGACTCAGTAACCAAAACAATAACTCTCCTGCAGCATCCTGCAAAGTGTAACAACAGGTGATTGGATATTTTTCACTTGGAGCGATAGACTGTCAGTTTCTCTTAGGGGTTAAAAGCATCCCTTCTTTCTTCCCTCCTCCTCTCCCCCTTGCACTTTTCCTTCCTTCCTCCCTTTTGCTCTCCCTTTCTCCCTCCCTCCCTCATCCTCCTTTGCTCCTTCCTCCTTCTTTCCTCTCTCCTTCCTTCCCTTGAAGGTCCTTGAAACCTGATATTTATTTTTGTAAACACTGAAGGAGAGATCATTTGAAAACATTGTGTTCCCCAGAGATACAGCTTAATACTGGAGTTACGTGGAGAGCTTCTCTGATGCTTCTTTCTGTGGATGTGTGCATGACACCCTGGTTCTCCACTGCACTGCTGTTGTTTTTGTGGTTTGTTCTTTCTCTTGCTCCTCCTACTCTGTGTGTGTGTGTGTGTGTGTGTATGTCTGTATATGTGTGTGTGTATGTGTGAATCTGTGTATGTATGTTTGTGTTCAGGTGTGTATGAGTGTGTGTGCACATGAGTATGTGTTTGTGTATGTGTTTGCATGTGAATGTATGTGTGTGTGGTTTTGTATGTCTGTGTGTATGAGTGTGTGTGTGTGTGTGTGTGTGTGAGTATGTATGTGTGTGTGTGTGTATGTGTGTGAATATGTATGCGTGTGTGTGTGTGTGTGTGTATGTGTGCATGTAAAGGAAAATGTAGGCATCACTCATTAGGTATTGTACACCTTGCTCTTGAGACATGGTTTCTCATTTGCCAGCTAAGCTGGCTGGCCAGCAAGCCCCTTTTCTCCACCTGTCTCCACCTCCACCGTGCTTGGACCACTGGTATATGCCACCATACATGCTTTTTTTAAAACCTACCTTCTGGGGATCAAACACAAGTCCTTGTCTTTCCACTACCTTTACCTTTACAACTTAGCACTCTCTCTAGTTCCTCCATCTGCCATATATTTTGCCATTGGGCCTTCACAGGAAGGCATTTCCTTGCACCGTAAAAATAACACACGGCTATTTCAGGGATCCTCCTGTTGAGAAAAACACTTGCCTTACAAACTCATGGTTATTTTAACTACAGAAAATAATTTAAGAGTAGCCACAAGTGGCTTTGAAAACTCTGTTTCCTAGTGTCTAAGACTATCTATCTTTAAGATGTAAAGAGCTGAATAGAATATTTCTTAAATAAAAGAGCACTGCTGAAGTAAATTCCATGCTTCCTTAAGAATAAGGATAACCTATCTATCATGGAGGTCACAGGCTTGAGGATGTTTGAGAGGAAATTAGCTTCTCTATAGATTACTCTTCTTTTTGTTTTTCTTTAAGATACGTGTGTATATACATACATACATGTATATGATATATAGGTCTAGCTGAATCAGTAGGTCCCAGGTAAAAGCAAGAGACCATGTCTTAAAAAATTACTAAAAGAAAAAGGCCATGAATTTGTAGGAGAATGGGAAGGGGTGTGTGGGAGAGTTTAGATGAAGGACAGGGTGCATTGCTTGAGGATCAACACTTGAGGTTAGCCTCTGGTCTTCGTGTGAACATGTAGATATGTGCACACACACACGAACACACACAGAGGAATATGCACACACATACAGACACAAAATAAATAAGTAACAAGTGACTATTGGGTGTTCACCCATGTCACCCCATCAAAGGCCAAGAGCACACCTCAGAAGAGGGTATGAGAGGAGGTAAGTGCTCATAGACAGAGAGGAGGGTCATGAATTTGGGCGTGGCATTGCTATGACACTTAGGAACTCACAGCAGCTGAAATTTCCTGCAGAGTTTCTGCACCAGACTGAGCCACTAAGCACTCAGTCACAGATAGGCAAGGAGCTCATGGGGCCTTGTACTCCCAAGGGAGCTGATGGCAGTCTAGGGCTGCTGCAGGAAAGGAAGACATTGTCTTCGTCTATATGGCCAATAGCAAGTTACTCATGCTCCAGTGGTTGACTTCATTAAGGGCAGTCCTGGCCAAGCCCAGTGGTCCAAGAAGTAAAAAGGAAATCAAATCAAATGACATGGGAATGGGATGGGGACTAGCTGGGAGGAAGAGAGCAGAGAGTGGAGAGATGACTGTGGCTAAAATGCCTTCTCAACGTGTATGAAATTATCAAAGAATAAACCAAATAAATAAGATGTCGTGGCTTAAAATACTGTGTTTATACTTCTGCTTTCAATACAGCAATTCTTTTTCAACCCACAAGGCTATAACTCTTGTAAATGTGGGTATAGCACTTTAAAAAAAAAAATCAAAATGTTTTCCTGTGCAGATCTTTAATCTAAAGCACAGCACTTTATGTGGATTTTAAATTCAGTAATTAAATGACTTAGAAAAATTAAAACGTCGCTGTGAACACTACTTCTTGGCTATAATAGAAATAGAGAGTTACCTAGTAACTGTCATGGCCATTTTCTTATTGTATATATGTGTTTGTACACGTGTACCTCTGTGGAGGGGTATGCCACCTCTTGTGGGTACATACAGAGGCCAGAGATAGATGACAGAATGCCTTCCTCAATAACTTTCTATATTATTTTTGAGACAAGATTTTTGAACATGGAGTTCATTGATACAGATAGACTGGCAGGAGTTTGACCCCAACCTATAGGATGCTGCCACTCACATTTGGGGTAGGCCCTCCCTCCTTAGTTAACCTAATCTAGTAACTCTCACAGACAGACCCAGAGGTTTGTTGTCTAGACGATTCCAGATTCCTTCAAGGTGACAAGATTAACTGTCACATAACTTTTGCGATTACGTAGACCAATTGCAACACGCTAAAGGGTAAATTCCTGGCAATGGAAATTTTGACACTGGTAAGAGTTGCTGTTTTATGTGTGCAGCTGTGAAGCTTAATTTCATCAATTGTACCACACTTTGAAATAGTATCACAGGGTCCTACAGAATTTGTCCTTACTCAGAAACAGTCTTAGGAAGTGTAACTCACTACAGTGAGGTCATGTTGGATTAAGGTTGTGGCTATGCTGTTAGAAGTTCTGATAGAGAGGCAGCTCCTTCTACAGAGCCTTCACATGAGGTAGGATCCTGCTGGCACTTTGACTTCTGAGTTCTGGTCTCACAAGTATGATGTAGTGAAATTCTATTGTACCCAGTTACCAGGTCGGTGGTCCTTTGTGATGGCAGCCCACATAACTCATGCTGGAGGGAGGTTTTACCCAACTGCAGTCCTACCCAGATAGAAACGTAAGATCCATCAGTGTGGGGATGCTCTGGTGGAGAGGCTCTGGTGTACCTCCATCACACTCATGCATGAATCCCTTGCTCCATGCTCTGCATCCCAACTTTGACTCAGGGTGACTCCTAAGAAGCCTCAAACTACCACTAAATTAATAGACCTTTTAATTCTTCATAACCTGTGATGGTTTGTTTTCATTGTAAATCGACACAACTTAAAACTGCCTGAGAAGTGCCCATGAGGGATTATCTAGGTCAGGCTGGCCTGTAGCTTGTCTGGATGAGGACCTGCTTGATTCACTTAGTTGAGGTGAGAAGACCCATCTTGAATGTGGGAATAGCCATTTTATTGGTTAAGTCCTGAGCTGAATGGAGAAAAGAGGAGCTGAGCACTAGTTGCTCTGTTCTCGATGTGAACAGCTGGTTTGAGTTTTTGCCACACTGACTTTCCTACAACGATGGACTAGAACCTGGAATCTGTAAGCCAAATAAACCCCTTCTCTGTAAGTTTCTTTTGTCAGGTGTTTTTAATCACAGCAATAGAAATGAAACTAAGACAGAACCATAGTCATATCAACTTACCTGCTCCTTCTCTGGCCTCCTCTTCCTCTCCATTTCTCCTGCTTTCTCCCCCTCTCTGTTCTGAACTGCTTATCTTCTTTTATCTGTTGGTAACATTGTTCACCTAACCCCAATACTGTTTCTTGTAGAAAGTCTTCTGCAGTTACTACAAGATGTACCAATGTTAATTTCTTCTGAATCCTTTCAGACCTACAGGAAACTGCAGATGTACCTGATGATAGACAGCTGACTTAACACACACCATCTTTGGTCCCGTGCCTAGCATAAAAGCAAAGAATACCTTATAGAACCATATCAGTGGTTCTCCCAGGCCCTGCCTCACTCCCTTAGTGGTGGAAGGTGTGACTCTGTAAATTACTGCCTTTGTGTGAGTTATACCCAGGACCTTTTTATTCAATTCCTACCACGTGGGGATAACCCAGTGGTTCTTCTCTGTGCAAACAGAAAGAGTTTCCCTCCATGAACTGAAGTCCTCACCTCCAAGATCTTGAACTTCCAAGACTTCATTCCTGTAAAAATAAATTTCTATCGGATGAAGTCATCAGGTCTATGGTATTTTTTGTTTTAATAGTCTCTGATCTCAAAGTCAGGTTTTGAAGCACCCCCTCTTTGTTAAAGAAGGCCAGGTTAATGCAGTCACTGTGGCTCTCAAATCTTATTTTCAGTTGAAGAAAAGCGAAACTAATGAAAAAATTAAACATTAAGCCTGGTGAATGAAGAGGTTGAACTGAGGAGATGCTGACAACATTTAATTAAACAACAAACTCTTTGAAGGCACTAATGGAAGAGTTTTACAGGATGCCTGTTTCATTTTCATAAGCACCCAGTGTGAAGCAGGCACTATATTGGCTTTTGGATTCATTATCCACCAATAAAAGCAGATATGATGCTGTAGAACTGGTCTCCACATTGCCCATAACCCTTTCCACCATTGGCTTTTTCTCGTAACTGCAGCTTCTCTGCAAACTCCAGAACACCACTTTTAGAAGCAAATCCTATCACCCTGATAGCATTTTCTGGTTTTATTTGATCTTGAAAAACATTTCATTATGTTTAATTTAGGGAAATGAGATTTCCTTAATTACTATCAGTAGCAGCTATTAGAGGCTCAATTACACCCGTAAATTCATTTTTAAAAGCTTTATGGTTTTCAGATAAAAAATTTCAAGATCTAACTGCACCCATTAAAACTTACTGTCCCTCCCTCTGGTGCCAAGGCGTCCAAGAGTGAAGATAGGCTTCACAGTCCAAAGTAAATAATGCCAGTAATGGAAGATTAGCCTAAGTGGGGCTTAAAAACATTCATTTGAATAAGTCAGATATTTCATTAAATAAATCGGATCAACAGACATGTTTGTAGATTTTCTTTTTGTGGAGTTTCCCACATACTAGGATGTACAGTGTGGAAGTTCAGGCTGTCCCTGCCTGGGAATGAAGCTGTTACCTGTTCCTGTGTGGACACAGCACTGGAATGGATAATCATGCAGTATTAACTTTTTTATGGGTACTGTTATATCTAAAGCCACTTCTACAAAAAAGATTGTAAACAGGGACCTGGTATCCTGTAATATTTTTCATCTTTTAAATTCTATCGGTGGATTCAGAAGTGATTCCAATTTTATATATTCTGGAATTGCTTTCTCATGTAATTTGATACCCATTGGCATCCATCCTGCAAGTTGCTCTTGTTGTTGGTCATGATAACATAACATCAGTGGGTTATTCTTTCCCTTATGCATTGTGAATAGACAAATAACCTTGCACCTTGAGATTTAGAAAACATTAGAGTCTACATCAAGGCTCCCACGACAGACTTTCAGGCTCCTTCTTCACAGTCCGAATGTTTTTCCCTATAGTACCTAGAATGTTATGAGCATAGACAAACCTTTAATGAATGTTGGTAGCTGTGGTTGACCAGTGCTTGGCTATCTACTTAATGGCAATTTTGAGCTGTGTTATAAAAACTGTCTTGGAACAAGAAAGCACCATTTGAGAAATTTTGAGGCTGGATCCTTGAGTTGCTTTAGTGTGATGTAAAATCATGTCCCTCGAGGGGAGTGGAATGTTGACTGATACTAATGGAAATTGTAAATACACTCTTTCTGTCTGTCATGGGTAAACCATGCAGATTCAAACAGTTAAAAATCACCATCCACAGAGTCATTTCTTGCTAATAAACCTGAAGTCAAGGACATGCTATAACTTACTTAAGGTCTATGCATGGAAAGGTGTCTTGTTTTGGTTTGTTTGTTGTGTTTGGAAGAATTTTATACTATTCTCAATTTAATTTAACTTTAACCTCTGATCACCTACCAATGGAGAGCAGAACTGTGCTCTTCAGGAATTTGGTGTTTGAGTGAAGTGGTATTAGAAGGATACAAGGTGCATGTATGTCCCATTCTTAGATATGTGGACACTGACTACCTGCACGGAGTCCTGATTCCAGTTGTGTTTAGAGATTGAATTATGTTTGAAAAAATTAGAAAGAAAATGCTTTATTTATGTATGTGGGTACATATGTGTGTACCCCTAGAGCCATCTGGCTGGCCCAAGGCCAGAGAGCTTGTTTTTTTAGAAAGTATGAGAGCTCCAGATCAAAGCATGCTCTGTGGAGGGGACCTCCCAGTCCAGCAAGTTAATTGTGAAAGCAGGTGCTTGCTGTTTGAGAACAGGATCTGGAACGATGATTTTATGAAACAGAGTCATTATTGTTTCTATTTTGTAGCAGTGCCTCTTCTTCATTTTCTATAGCTGTTACTTTTAATGGCTTCATCACAGAACTCACACAAATGAGTGTGTGAGTTGTGTGTCTCCCATGCTCTGAAACATAATCAAGGACCAAGGCATGTTAATTGTTACTCTCTGAGAGCTTGCGATTCAGTAGTTGTCTGTTTTAATAAAGTCTTGCTACAGTGGAGCGATCCAGCTGTAAGGACCATGTAAATATTGTAATAAGCACCAGAGCTGGTGTGATCTTTTCTAATACTTAGAGAGAGTAGTTTTTCATGCTGTCAACTCTCAGGAAAGCTGCAATCAGCCAAAGAGTTGTTTGTCAATGCCTGGGTGTATTTTGTAAGAAAGTATTGATTACCGAGTGAAAAACATTTAGTTTTAACAGCAATCAATGAATAGCAGACAAAAGGACATCTGAAGTTTTGAAGTCTTTAAAATATGAGCCAAACACAGGATCTGGGGAATTACTGGTAGATTGCCGGACCCGAGGGTTGCACACATTCCAGACTGCTCACTTTTGCTTCTCTCCTAAACCAACTTAGATGTGAAGGTGGAGACGGGGGAACTGACTGTGCAGGAACATTGACTTAGCACACAGTAAAAGAAAAGCAGATGACACTTTCTTCTCTATTCTACACAACTCAATGGTTCTACTATGCATTCTCAGATATGCAATTCTCTCCTTATAAAGAAGTTTTATGTAATTTTGAATTATGTGTATGTGTGTTTGTGTAGAAGTCTGTACACATATGTCCAAGTGCCCCAAGAGACCAGTGTTGGATCCTCCTGAAGCAGAAGTTACAGACAGTTGTTAGTTGCCTATCGATTTAGGTCCTTTGGAAGAGCAGCAAGCACTCTACCACCAAGCTATCTCTCCATGCCTATTTCTCTACGCATGCATGTGTGTATGCATATGTACTTTCACATCTGTGTGGTATGCATACAAGTGTGACGTTAGTCCTCAGGTGCCTCCTACAATTTTTGTTTTGAGACAAGGTCTCTCATTGACCTGAAACTTCACTGTGCAGGTCAGGCCAGGGGCCTGTGAGTTTCCAGAAGTTGACTCATTTCCCCTTCCATCCCACCATTGCTGGGACTACAAGCCCAGGATTATAAGCACTTGTCACCTCCCCCGGGACTTATGAATTTTATGTATTTATTTGTGTGTGTGCGTGCTCATGCGTGAAAGTGTGCCTGGTATGAGAGTCTGGGCACAGGTTTGTCACATGCAGGTTTGCAGGCCAGAGGGCAACTTCTAGGAGTCAGTTCTTCACTTCCATCTTGTTGAGACATGGTTACTCTTGTTGTTTCTGCCACTGCGAAGGGTACTCTAGGCTCACACTCACATTCTCCTGTGTCCACATCCTACCACACTGTAGCAGCAATTGGATTGTAGACACGCCACCGCATCTGACCTCTTCCTCGGACCACCCATCCTAGATGACAGTGCTTTTTTACACCGAGCCATCTCCCCAGATCCTCGATTGACATGTTTGATGTGGCTTCTGGGGATCTGAATTCGGGTCCACGCATTCACAAGCAATCACATTTCTGACTGAGTCGTTGTCTTCCCAGCCCTGTTTGCTTTTAATGAGTGTCTAAACTTAAATTTTTGTGTCAGCTTTGGAAAAAAATTTATATGGAAAAGCATTGAAAGAGCTGACATCTGTCAGCATGAAATCTTGCAGACTATTATTAGAGACTTTGAGATAAAGAAAGTATGCATTTGTCTGTCTATATTAGTTACTTTTTTATAACTACAGAGATATAGTTGATATGGGCCACTTACAATGTAAAGGAGAGATTTTAAGTCCTCAAGTTCAAATCCAAGATCATGTAGACCACATGTCTCTGGTAGGGGTGGGATGTTGTTGCCAGAGCTCAGTTTAGAAGGGAGTACCCACATCTGGACTCAGGAAGCAGAGAGACAGAGCTGGTGGAGGTCCCACAATTCATTTGAGAGATGTCTTCAATGACTTCTAGGTGTATTTCACTAGATCCCACCTCTTAAAGGTTCATAGTACCATTTACAGTATGACCTTGGGAACCAAGTGTATTACAAATGGACACTTGAGGAATAGTCAGTATCCAAATCAATAATTTAAATTCAATACCCAAACCATAGTAACGACTAAGCAGTCATTTGTCTATATGTTATGGTCAATATTCAAAACTATCTAATGGTCAAATTAGGTAGACATGAAATTGGCTCTTCGTAAATTGTTGTTGAGTTCAAGTACTAACTAACTGTGACAGCAAGTATCCATGGAAGCCAATCTCCCTCCAGAGACGGGAAATGTCCATGCCTTTCTGAGAATAAGAAGAGCTTCTGGCTAATGGCTCAACACTAAAGGCTAAGATGTGATTCTGTGTATTACATGAACCTGGTGCCTCTGTGCAGCGATGTAATCATGGGGATAGATAACAGATTTGTTCCCAACACACTGACAAGCACAGATATTAGATGTTTCAGAGCTACAAAAAGCTTTATCCTTTCTTCAAAGCACAACCTGAAAATTTCATTCAATGTAGGGGAAGGGGTATTGCTTACCATTCTAGTGGCAGAGTGAACCTGGGAGAGCAGGGCCTAAAAATGAGGCAGACAAAAGTCTCATGAAATAGACAATTTTATTCAGAGCATCAGATTCTTTATATGCTTAAGGGTTAAGAAGAGTCCCATTTTTTTAAAGTGTACAATCACAGGGACAAGTCGCATGTGGCAAAATTAGGTTTCTTCATAGAGGTATATAAACAAATGACAATAACCAACTGTAATGAATAATCTGAAGTAAACTCACTCCTAGCTGCTATACCTGGGAGGAGCACAAAAACCCATTCCAAAACAGTTCCATGTTCTCAAGAAACAGGTCACAAGACTCTTGTTTTCTTGGAGTTTTCTTGCAAGCTTTCAAAATTCTTGCACAACTCCATTCTTGGATTGTGTATCAGGCTGTTTTTGTTTCTCAATAACCAAGAAGTGTTACCCAGCACCAAAGTTTCTGGGGAATGTAAAAAATTTAAATAGAAGAACAAAAAAACAATTAACCAACAAACAAAAATACAGTAGATTACTTTCTAGCAAAAGGACACTTCAGATTAACTCCTTGCGAACTATAAATCTTGATCAGGGCTCTACAAACTATAACTTCACTGTCTCCCTTCCCACCCATTTATGTTTCTTTTTGAGACGGTATCTCACTCTGCAGCCTTTCAGTTCACATCATCTCTCTGCCTCAGTTTCCCAAGTGCATACATATTTGTAGTTTGATTGAGGTATACACATACACATTCATTCATTGATTGTTTGTGTCCGATTTCATGATCCAGGGTACACCTGAGCAGTTGAAACAGAAAGATAACTTGTAAAGCCTTGGGTATTTAGCATCTGGTACCCTGATGAAATATTCCTTGTTAAAATTACTGCATCTATTTGTTTGTTTGTTTGTTTATTTATTTATTTATTTATTTATTATACATGTGTCACAGTATGCATGCAGAAGTCAGAGGACAACCTGTGGGAGTTGGTTTTGCTTCCTCCATGTTCAGGGATTTTGAACTCAGGCCATCAGGCTGAGAGGCAAGCGCCTTTACTCACTAAACCATCTGACAAGGCCCCTTTCTCTCTCTCCCTCCCCCCTTCTCTCGCTCCGTCTTCCTCCCTACCCCTCTCTTAAACTGTTTTACACAGTTTAAGGCCTCCAACAAGGTCTTAGAAGGGAGAGACTTAAACGCTTCAGCTGGCTCAGTAGTTGATTTACTAGAAGAAGAAAAAAAAAACTCCCAAGAGGCCATCGCATTCTAGATTCCTGAAGCCATATTGTCTATCCAGAAGCTCTGACCCCCTCACCCCCCACCCTGCTCTCCTACTCATATGCTTGTAGCTTTAGGTGCTGAATAATCACACACAAAGAAGACCGGGTTGGAAACAGTACCCACTGTCCACCAGCTCTCATTCTTTATCAACTCTGTGACTACTGTCTCTGCTGTGAGGAAAGTGCTTAGAATCAGCGAGGCTTTATCTGAAATCATCACTTGTAATGTTAGGAATAGGTCCCTCTTATTTTGATTCATTTAATTTGTCCCGTAATTGTTTTACCAATTTCTCCATGAACAAAGAGGGCATGCTTTTTAAAAAATTAGTTAATTATTGTTCACTGTTTCATACACACATCTAGTGTCTTTTAATCATTTTCATCCCTCTCACCCTCTCTCACACCTTTGCCTTTCCTGATGAACCCCTTCTTCTTCCAAACAAGCCCCCACAGAGTTTAATTACTGGTGCTTGCTTGCTGAGCAAAAACGAGGCAGCTTACAACTGGCTACAGTACTAAACAGAATGACTTCCAAGAGCCATTAACTGCCAGTAGTTCCTTCAAGGAGGGCTGGGCCTCATGGACCCTCCCCCACCCAGGATGAACCGTTCTCAGACTGGGTCTTGTGCAGAGAAGCAAAGCTGCAGTGGGTTCATGGGTGCAGCGGCTATGTCACATCCAGACAACACCATTTGCTCCGCATTCCCCCGCCGTCTTGACTCTGACGCTCATTCTGCCCCCTCTCCCACAGTGTTTCCGGAGCCTCTGAGGGCGTCATGTAGCTGTTCCACTTAGGGCCAAGCACTCAACAGGACAAGCAAGTGCTTATCCTCAGCACTTGCACCAGTTATGAGGCTCTGCGACAACTACTTCCCAAAGGTGTATTTAAATATCACTCTTCCGTTGTTCTGAGATGGGGTGTCCCGTAGCCCGGATGGACTTCCAGCTGGCCTAGGCCAGTCATAAACTTGAGGCCCTGATCCTCCAGCTTCTACTTCTGGAGCATCTGGGATTCCAGACATCTCTGCCTCCGAAAGACCATCGTAGATAGCTCAAACCTGGGGTTTCTGGTAGACTAGCAATCTACCCACTAAGCTACACCCCCAGCACTGAGATTCACTTTAAATGCCCACACGTTTCCTTGTCTTATACACTATCGCAGAGCTGTTGGTACTAGCTGTAGTGCGGTATTGGTGCTTTGAAACATAGCCTTGTTGCATAGATAGGTTCCTTCTATAGTAAGAATAAAAACAAAAACAGAATCTCCTTGGTATAGTGTTTATTTGTGATAACAACTGCTTGTAAGAGATGTTCATTCAGTACACTGACCTCTCTGTCATTAATGGGTCCTTTGTAATTCCTCCTGACCTCAGAGGTGAAGCCACTGTGTATGAATGCCACGGCTGTTCCTTAGTGGCTAACAGTCACAAACTGGAAGCTTCAGCATTGTGCATGTTCAGCCTGATCTTTTGGTAATACTTCCTGGGAATCCAAAGCTCTTTAAAACATGTTTGTTGAACAATGTATTAATTTTCTCTATCTGTGGGAGGGAAGGAGTCCTATTTATAACATACAAAGCCTGGGAAAAACTTAGATTTTAGCGTTATGATTTCCTGAAAAAGGTTAAATTTTCCTAGAGAGATTTTCAGATATTAATATAGTGATAATGAAAATGTTTGGTACTTAGTTTCACAGTGTTATATTTAGGGACAGATTTATATCTGAGCTCATATTCATGTATAGGCATATATATATATATATATATATATATATAGTAATTTATAAATGCAAGTGCAAGGCGAGCATATAAATCTCTCTAACCTAGAAGCAAGCATCCCCTTGTCCTTGGTAACTCTCTCCTCTTCCTGCAGTCTGCAGAGAGTGACATTAGGAATGGATTGATCTTTGTGCTTAGCTAGAGAGACCTGGGATGTACCTGGTCACTGTGGACAAATAAGCATCTTTAGGGCCTCTTTGTTCTTAACAACCTAAAGCACTTTTCCAAGATTTCTGTTTCCCTTTGATTGTAACCTCTGTAGCAAGGGAAAGGCACTAATGTTTCCATGTGGAAAGATAACTCCTGCTGTGTTCAGTCAGGTCTGACAGAATGTTCCAGAAGAAACCACTTGTGAGTGAAAGAGAGGTAAGTAAGCATTCAGCCAGGAGTGGGAACTAGGGAAAAGCTGGGAATTACAAAGCAGGTCCCTCTCAGCATGCTTCCTAACACTTGCTTAAAGTATTCACAGTAGGCCTGTAGCTACACTGTACGCGGTTCCTCAGTGAGGATCTGTGTCCACCCACACACTAGGCAGATGTTCTGAGAACGTTGGCTCCAGTCCCTGATGGCATATTCTTTTATGAATAGTATTTATTATGTCTTCATTTGCTTACAGCTGCTGTCACTGGGGACCTGTCCTATGGCATGACATTATCCTTCATTGATATGATTGATCAAGGGCCAGATATCCTTTGAAAAGAGCCATTCAGGGCACTGGGGAGATGCTCAATAGGGAAAGAGTTTACCCCACAACATAAAGACCTCAGTTCAGTCCCACAACACACATTAATAAACAGCAACAACAATAACAGCAGCAACAAAACAAAAAATCCCCCCCAAAACAAGAAAAAACTGGCTCAAATTATAGCACTATGGAGGCAGAGATAGGAAGTTTCCAGGGCTTGCTTGCCAGGCAGCCTTGCCTATTTAGGGAATTTCAGACTAGTACGAGACCAGGTTTCAAAAGATAAGTTAGAGAGTGATCATGGAAGACACCCAATTTGATAGCTGACTTCTATAGGCATATGCACACACATGTGTACACACACACACGCACGCACACACACAATGGTTGCTTAGATGTTCTTGTAAGAGAAAGCATTTCCCTTTTTGATTTATGAACTGTTTACTCAGCTCATATATTAGTGTTCAATGCTTTTTTTTTAAATAAAAATGATATTTCTATAAAGCTTACCTTCTAGATTACCACAAACTCAGCTTTCAGTACGTAATATCTTTACCTTATCCTAACTTTGATAAATCTGTGAAACAGAGCACTAAAGCATTGAATTGTAGCTTGCTTATGGTTCCATGGCAATCTTTTAACTGTTCTATCTGACCTTTTCATGATGAAATGTGAACGTTTACACTTCCTAACAACTGTGAGGCAAATTGCTGGAAATTCATGTTTTAAAAAGTGTGACATTTCTCCCATAATCTGTCTGTTCAAAAACACTAGAGCGGTGATTCTCAGCCTTCCTAATGCTGTGACCCTTTAATATGGTTCCTCATATTGTGGTAACCCCCAACCGTAAAATTATTTTCGTTGCTACTTCATAACTGCAATTTTGCTACTGTTGTGAATCATATATAAGTATCTGATATGCAGGTGGTCGTGACCCACAGGTTAAGAACTGCTGTACTGTGAGCCAGTCTTGTAAACATCAGACCAGTTGTTCTCAAAGCTTTGTTTGAAGAAACAGCTCTGTGTAAAGAAAAGTCTCTGCAAGGCAGTGAGAAGTGTGAAGACCATCTGGAATGTTCTCCAGATGAATAAAAAGCATTTGTGGAAATTAATATTAATTGCCAGGATCCTGTGAGCCACTTTACAGTCGATATAAACGCTTCAGCAGTAACTTGTACAGTCAGATGTTGACATTATAATTATTCTCTTATTTTAGAAGAGTGAATAATTATCATAGCAAACACTCTAATTTCCCATACACATAATTACACCCATTCACCAAGGAAAGACAGGAATATAAAGGGTTCTAGTCTAAATAGGTTTTTTCCTCTCTCACTGATCTACAAAATCAAGGAGGCTAAAGAGAATGAATGGGAAATGTACAGTCTTAATAAATGGAATTGCAAATACTTTGGAATGAGAGTCCTAGAAGAAATGAAATTTATGACTTAATAATTAATAAATAAAAGTGACTGATCAGGTGAGACAAATATCAAATTGGGTTTGCAGTCTACAGGCTGTGGGGAGACATCTATGGACAGGGAACCAAAACAGAATAAACTGTATGAAGTTTTTAAAATAAAGAAAATTGTATATTATCCTAAGCATCAGAGTTAAGACTAAAAGTGGCTGTCAAATGAAGAAAAAGTGGTGGCATTTGAAAACTCAAGAGGATTCAGTTCACTTAGCAAGTAATTGCTGCATAGTTTTGGAACACTCTAGAATGTGCTTCCATGATGGGTGGGTCTTTATCAAAGACAACTTTTATTCCCCTTCTTAACCAAATAGTGGTTTGGAGGAGAAAGGTCTTATATGGAAACCTAGCAAATGATAGGATGATATGTAGTTTTAAAAGGTGGAGCTAAACATTCTGCATATGAGAGAAGACAGAAAGGATAAGGATCAGGAAACACTGAGGACAGGGAAGGCAGAGGGAGTGTACGAGTGGGAGGAAAGGATAGATTACTGTGGAATGCTGTCTTCTGAGCAGGACATGGTTTTTGCACTTCACTCATAGTTATGATTACCTGCACAAAACCTACACAAATTGAGCCCAGCAATAATCTATCATGGAGGAAACAGGAGCTCTCAAAGCTCCACCCTTCTCCAAGGACCTATAGGCAGTTAATGGTGATCAGAGAGTGAGAGACATTTTTTCAGTGCTGTAGTTGCTGGTAAGTTTCTTGTGGTCTTGTAAATAACCCCTTCCTCATGCTCTTATAAATAGCTCTGATGAAATTCAACTGGTTATGAAGCAAAAAAAAAGATATGAAAGGTACAAGGGGGCCTCATTGAGAAAAGGAAGAGGACCAGTGGAGAGGGAAGAACAAGATAGATGGTAAATATGATGAAAATACCATATATACATGTGTGAGAAGGCCACAGTGAAGCTACTAAGTACAATTAAATATGCTAAGGCAAAGAAAAGTGGATCGGAAGGTAGGGTACACTGTAGACTAGGTGGGAATGATGTAAGAGAGACATTAAGATTGAGAAATCATGACAGGTGCGAAACATCATGGGAAAGGTATGTGAGTTTCAAGATTGAAAGATGCAAGAAAACAAGACCTCTGACTCATGTGTAATATGGAACGAAGAGAAATGGAGCATTTTCAGGTTTGAAATGGAACTCAATCGGCTACAGAATACATTAGTTCTTCATTAGTCCTCATAAGTATAATCAGGAAAGGGACAGAACAGTGGAGATAGGAGGTATACACACACACACACACACACACACACACACACACACACACGCATGCACCTGCACACGCTCCAAGGCCACTCTAAAGGTATTTCATAGGATAGCTCTATAAGTCCAGATTGCTGAAGGACTGGCCCACTGCCCTTCTATGTAAGAAATATACTGTCTCCAAAGCAAAAGAAGAGGAATTTAAGAATTCAATCAAGTATGAATGCACTTAATAAAATTGATTTCCAAGAACTCCCAGGAGAGAATAATTAATAGCTACTGTTAATTGTGATCAATTAACATGACAACAGAGAAAGATCTGTGACCAAAGTAGATGAATATATTATTGACTTTATGAAAGAAGCCATTGGCCAAGTACATGACATTGTTTGCTAAGTTCAGTTGAGAAATGAGCCTTTGGGCTAAGTATATTCAATGAAAAGATTTGTCTGTGAAGATATTGTGTCTGAATTAGGGAACTGGCTTTAGACATAAGGTTTACCATCAGATAATTTCTAAATCAAAGTCTTGAGTACTTTGGTCAGCCCCGTCATCATCAGGTACTAAATTACTTATGAGGAAATGGTTTTCAGGAAGCTTGTTGAAGTCAGAAAGTCAGTGAGGCCCTACAGAATAACCCTCTCTGGGAAATGGACCCATTGCTCATGAATGACAGTCACAAATGGCAATTTTGCTTTTGCTTTCTTATGGTAGTCTCTGGCTTCCAGAGGTCCACACCAAGGATAAAGTTCCTTGTCCCAGTATCAGTTAGATTCGAGCTTTCTGTTTAAAATTCACATAGATTTATGCTCCCTCTAGAGTCTTCTTTGTCACCCTCCTTCGTGGTTACATGATATGAAGGTCTGTTATATAAAGGTATACATGATATACTTTTAAACAGCCTTGCTTGCTCTCCATTGGCCAAGAAAAGCATATGTCTCACTAACCCAGTGATCTGAAACCAGGTCAGTTCCCTTCAATTATTACCAAGGGGCATCCATACTCTCACTGACTCTGACCCTGACCCTGACCCTGACCCTGACCCTAGTATATGTGTATCCTATGTGTGAGTTAGCTGATCACATTGCATATGTAGTCAGGAAGTAGAGTTAAACGTTGCTGCCTATCTCTTGTTCTCCTTTGTATTCAGTTCAGTACCTGAACCCATGGAATGGAGTCATCCACGCTCAGGAAGGATTTCTCCACCTCTATTAACCTAATCTAGAAATTCCTTTATAAACATGCTCAGTTTGTCTCCTAGGAGAGTCTAGGTACTCTCAAGTTTATAAACATTGTGACACAACCCAACCAAGGCTGAACAAGAAGCCCATTGGAAAGCCAACCTAGATGCTTAGCCTCATGTCTTCTTTACTGAACGGATTAAGACGCTTACAGTGTTCAACAGTACTCATACTTTTCCATACATATGCTTACTTCCTGTTTTTCCAGTTGTTTGATGGCATCTAGACCAAATTTGCATGTTATATTACAAACTACATCTTACCTTTTTGGTTTTCATTCAGAATCCTAATTGATAAGTAAAAAGGATGATGGATTGCATGCGATCAAAATTATTGATTTTCTCTTTCTGTGGTGCAATCATCTGTTGCCATTTCTCTGAGTGTGGACAAATGTGTTCATAAGCATGGAGACCAGAGGTTGATGTTGGGTGTCTTCTGCCATCACTGTCCACTTTATTCACTGAGACAGAGTCTCTCACTGAGTCCAGAGCTCACATATTAGGCTAGTATTACTAGTCATCTTGCTCTGACCTTCACACTTGGGGGACAAGTACTTTATCTCCTGGGTCATCTCCCAGTCCAGAGATTTCTCTTTTTAAAAAATGTTAGTCATATTATATGACTCACCTGTGGCTTTTATATAGGGCCCCCTTTGGCATAGCAGACATTTTGAGATGCGTCTGATTGCCCATCTTTTCTCTTTACCCTTGAAATTTCTGGCTACCCCAGATCTTTTGCTTGTCCTCCTCTCTATTATCTAAGTCACCCTTTTGTTCCTCCTCTCACTTAAAAAAAAATCGCGTTCTGATCTTTTTTTAGTTGGAATGAAAACTTTGTCTCTCTCCGGTGATGTTATCAGCACTGCAGATATATCCTGTACTGTTTTTATCTGAGCATCACAAAATCTGATTCTGATTCTTCTGTTACAGCCAACAGTGTGTGCTTTAAAAAAAATCAATACTGAAGTTCTTTATCTGCATCTCGGCTTCTAGAATGACCGAATCTTTCATAACTAATGGAGCTATTGAATTCAGAGGGCTTTATAGGGAAAAAATACATCGCAATTTGTGTGAAAAGCAAAAGTGGTACTGCAATTAGATGTCGTAACTATAGCTTAATTTAGATCCATTTGACACTGGTTTGATAGAAATTGTTAGAGAGTTTTTAAATTAAAACTAGCTTTTTTTGAAAACATTAGTTTAATTTTTATACTGATGTGTTTTGCTTATAGAGTTCTTTCCCCCCCCCCTCTCTGTATACATCTGTGCACATATGTGGAGGAAGGAGCCCACTTCAGCTGTGGCCCCTCAGGAGCTGCTCTCCTTGTTTTTCTGAGACAAAGTTTCTCACTCGAACTGGCCCGGGACATTCTGATTTGGTTGGGCTGGCAGATCAGTGCCCATCAGAGACAGATCTACCTATCTCAGTATCCCAACCACCACCAACTTCTTCTTCTTACATGGTCCCTGGGAGCTCAAACTCAGCTCTTCATGCTTGCAAAGGAAGCCTTTTCCTGAGTAAGGCACCTCCCCAGCCTAGCTTGTGGACTTCTAAGGAATAAAATCAGTTGCTGGTTTTAGATTTCAGGTAGTAAGAGAGTGAAAAGGGTTATTCTGGGCCTGCAATTGGTTGGATGTTTTTGGGCACATCAGATGTTGATTGGTAAACACATAGAGATGCTTTTGCATTTCGGGTACCATTAAGCAAGTCTATGCCCAGGCAGAAGTTCTGAGCTCCTAAGGTCATTCTTAGGCTGCCTTTTAAGAATAATTTATTACATCTCTCTTCTGTAAAAGCTCTGGAGCAAACCTGTGGAAGAAAATCAGATTATTTCTGGAAAAATCAGTGTATACCCAGGATCCAGTCAACGCGTTGATAAAATGCTGTTCTACTTTCAGACACCTTTCTATTTCTTTGTTTTTATTTGAGCGAAAAATTCTGTTTAGAAAATAGATGCTTGTTACTGTCAAAGGTTGATTACTGTCAAAACATTGGATTTCTTGAAATTCCGTATACAGGAAATAAGCTTCAGTGCACAACTCCTGCCTTCATAATGTTAATTCTCTGGAACAGTCTCTAAGGTGTGTGTGTGTGTGTGTGTGTGTGTGTGTGTGTGTGTGTGTGTGTCTGTATTTGAAATTGCATCATCAAATTGAACTGAAGATTATTATGTGGAATGGAAAGTTGTCCTTTATTAGATCTCAGGCCCTTCAAGATCACAGTGAAAAATCATATAATGATTTTTTTTTTGTCTTCAGAGATAGTCTCATATAGCCTAGGCTAGCCTCAAACTCCCTAAGTAAGCAAGGATGACCTTGAACTTCTGACTTTCTTTCTTCAACCTCCCAAGCGTTGAGGTTACCGATACGAGCCACACAGCTTAGTTTATGGTATTCTGGAGGTGGAAGCCAGGGTTTAGGGCTTACTAGCAAGCACTGTACAATTGAGACACAGTCTTAGCCTTTGTTGTTTGTTTTTGACTTAAGGAAGGTTACTGATCTTTCCGCAGAACTTGTCAGCTTCCATTGCATGTGTTTTTGAATTGTTTAATGCCTGGCACTTCCAGCCCACCCCACCTCTTCATGAACTCAAATCCAATCTTCCAAATTCTATAATAAGAGCAACTGTGCATGATACTTCCATACAATGAATCAGCCCATAAAAATTGTCATTTGTAGGTAATACTGACAAAGGGTTAGTTTTTTATTATGTTAAAAACACACAACATAAAATTTACCATTTTAACCATTTCTTCAGAAAATTGGCTTTAGTACATTTTCCATCCACAAATCCATTTTCCATTCCTACCCAGAGCTTCAAGAGTGTCATACTCCAAGATGGTATGATAAAGATTTTATTCAGATTTGTCATGATATCAGTAAAAATAACTAATTGGTGGGGTTCAAAAGGAACAAAGATGGGGCTTAGCAAAAAACAAAAAAAAAAAAAAAACAGCCCCAAAGTCAACAAGCTGATATATTTCCAGCACTACTGTGCATTAGATAATTTTCTAAAAATACAAGGTATGTTTGCATAGGAGAGATGATCTTAATCTCCGACAAGTGTTGATCCAGCTGGAGATTTATGAGAAAAAGAAAATGCAGTGGATGTAGTGGAGCTGTTGGAACTTGGGATTGGAGAGAAAGGTAAAATGATGGGGAAAGCTGTGGAAGGGCATGTCAGAAGGCTGAGCCTGGCACCAGTCCCTGGGGGGTGTCAGAGTTTGCCTGTGTGTTTGTGTTAAGTCTGCCTGTGCACATGCGTGCAGAGGCCACACTCTCTGCCTTATTCACTTGAGACAGGGTCTCTTATTAGACCTGGGGCTGGACTGACCGCCACTAAACCTCAGTGATCCTCCTGTCTCCCCCTCCCAGAGCTGGGGTAACTGGCTCATGTGGGCACACCTGACATTTTATGTGGATGCTGGAGATTCAAATCAAGTCCTCAAGCTTGATAAGCAAGTTCTCTTCCCCATGGAGCCAGGACCCCAGAGCTCAGAGGGTCTTTAAGCAGAAAGAAGAACATGGTCAAAGCCCAGAGGCAAGGAGATGTGTAAGTATTTTCTGAGTATGACTGAATATTACTGCTAGTGTAGAGTTTGGTATTTTCTTCATGGTCCTCAGAATAACTTTTCCTCCAGGAGTTAGAGCTGGAGGTCTGGAGAGATAGCTCAGTGGTTAAGAGCATCTGCTGGTATTTCAGAGGACCCAAGCTTGTTCCTTAGCACCAGCGTAGTATCTTAGAACCATCCATAATTTCCGTACCATGGAATCTAATGCCTTTCTCTGAGCTCCACAGGCACCAGGCACATACTTACATTCAGGCAAAACACACACACAGAAAACAAATTGACTTGAAAAAAGGTTGAGCTGGAGAAGATGCATCTTTGCTCTCTGTATGTTCTTGCAAGGCTCATATTTAACCCTGAATATTCATAACAGAGTCGCCACATTTGATTTATCTCAACACGAAGCTCCTTGCTTCTCTGATTCCTCACACAGGAGTGTAAGAGCCTTATGGTGAGCCATCAGATACCTGACGCTTACAGACTTTTATACTCTGTACGGAGACTGTTCCATTTAGCAGCAATAACTACAACAGTGCCACTTTGGGAAAACAATGGCAAGAACAAAACTCAAGGGACTGCAGATGGCGTTGCTGTGGCCGAGTCGGGATTCTGAGGAGGGCCTGAGCTCTGTGCAGGACCAGCTGGGCCTGTCAGCCATTCATGTCCATTTGAGAGATCAGTTAGTTTGGCAATATTACACAAGCAGTGAGTGGTTTGGCCTGTTTGTAACCTCTGAAAACCTGCTTAGACCAAATTAAGACAAATTCTTGAGCATTTTTCTCCATAACTCTATATTCTAACGCAGTGCTACTTCTTTTTTTTTTTTTTTTTTTTATAAAGTCAGGAGCCCTTTTTGACTGAGTCATTTTTATAGAACTACAGGTATTCAGATATATAAAATAAAACATGTACTGACTATAAATCATAGTTATTTATTGAAAAACAATTCTTCAATGTATGTGTAATTTTGCTCTCTATTAAAAACGAAAGCAAATTTGCATACTGTTGAAATGGAGTTTCCTGTTTATTTTGATATGAAGGATTAAAACTCTTAGCTAAATATTTAATACCATAGTATACAGAATGTCTCCAGTGTTTTCAGAGTTCGTGGATATTTTGATTTTGTAATCATCAACACTGAGTGCAGTGCTTCACATTAATACATAGTATCGAATGACACATTATGATTGCACTCATTTCGGAAATTGTTAGAAATTCTGTCTTAATCCCAAGCTAGAATTCATTGAACTCCTTCTCGTAAGATACTCCAGTCCGGCAACTCCATAGCAAATGTTAAACAAGTATCCAGACACAATCCAGTGCAGAGATGTGCTAATAGCATCTGCACACACTGAGAAATGCTGGCAGAAAGAGTCCCCATCCTCAGTAACGGAAGTATTATGCTTTTGTAAGAGCAGCAAACTGTGTGTACAGTGAGACACTGCTGTTTACAAGTAAGGGAGCCTTAAATCTGGGCCAAGGTGTTTCAGGCAGTGTTCCTTGGTCTGCCTGTCAGGAGAGCATGCACAGCACAAGGTGTGCATGTTGTGGCTTCAGAACCACGGCTGCAGGAAAGCTGCACGATGCACCGTGGACTCAGCATGCCAGGAACATTTCGGGTTCTTTACTGTCTGAGTTTGAGTTTGAATTAATTTTTGTTTGTTGAGCATTCATAGACTTTTACTGCTTGCAAAACTTTCATGACCCCCATATTCAGTTCTGTCACAGAATGAGGGGTTATGACCCACAATTTCAGAAGCTATGGTCTAATTAACTTGAGATGCTTCGCCCCTCTATGCAAACAGTGATACTTCCTTTACGTAGTAGTCCAGAGATTGAAAAGATGATGCCTTAGCATCTGAATGACTATGACCTTGATGGGAATTTGGGATCATAATTCCTCACAATAGACTTCTTGGTTTAATGGAAATTATTTCAATAGCAGAGTCAAGCTATCTAAGTCTCAAACTCTTTTACCTTCTGGTTTCTGTGATCGTGTGTGTGTGTGTGTGTGTGTATAGGAGCACACATGTGCTTGCCCCTGGGGGTGAATGCAATGCCAGAGATTGGTGATGGGGTGTATTCCCCAGTTACTTCTCCACTTGATTTTGATCTAGGGTCTCACTGAAAACAGTTGCCTTTACAGCTGCAATGTCTGCTCTGCAAGCTCCTGGGTCCCACCTATCTCTGCTCCCCAGCACTGGGGTTATGAGTGCTTGCTGCCATGCCAACTTTTATGTTGGTGCTGGTGAGCTGAACTCAGGTCCTCTGTGTACTCTCAAGGCAAACATTTTATACCTACCAAGCCATTTCTCCAGGCCAGGGTTTCTGTGATCTTGAATACATGCGTAGATCTTTGATCCTTAGTTTTCTAGTCTAAAATAAGAGGTTAATAACAGAACTACTTCTGAAAGTTATTATCACGGGTTTGTGTGTATGCATGTGTATGCGTGTGTGTGTGTGTGTGTGTGTGTGTGCACGCACGTGCGCGCGTGCACATTTTATGTAACTAGACAAGTAGCTGTGAATATGAAGCTCTTAGGAACCAGCAACTCTGCCTGCGTCTTGTTTCGGTACAAACATCTTCTGAAAGCCATGCCATCGTGTGTTTTGTAGCACGAGAAGCTGATACATGAGTTGGAAGAGGAGCGACACTTACGGCTGCAGAGCGAGGAGCGGTTGCGGGAGGTGACCCTGGAGTCGGAGCGCAACAGGATCCAAATGCGCAGCCTGCAGCAGCAGTTTTCCAGGTACCGTTCTTCCAGCACCCCACTCCTGAAATCTGTTTCCCTCTCCATCAATCAAACCCTGGATTGACTTGGCGGGATGCTAGTTTCTGTAGCCTTCAGAAAGCACCCCAACAATTCTGCCCTATTCTGGCCAAACCATCCTCCTTATAGCTTGGTCAGTCCTCTGGAATTTACTGTTTGACCTAACACTCGAGGTTTGTTAAAGCTGGTTGTCTTCTTTTACTTGGTGGTTTCCCAAAGTGTTGTTCAGTGGGGTTGCCATGGATGTGCAGTCTGTGGGTACGCCCTGTGTATGGCCAGCTAAGGGAATAGGACTTTATCATCTCAGTACTGTTGTATCATGCGAAACTAATTATTTGGTAAATTCTTACTTTTTTTTTTTCTGAGTAGCCAAAAATAAAGATTTTTTTTTTCTTTTACAAAGATAAGATTACTTGGGGGCAGGTAGTAAAAATGCATACTGCTCTTGCAGAGCAGCCGAGTTCAGTTTCCGGCACTCACATCAAGCAGCTAACGACTGCCTATAACTGCAGCTCAAGGGATCTGATGATTTCTTTTGACTTCCTTGGGCACCTGTACTCACACGCACAGAACCCCTCAACACACATACACACGACTGCGTATTAAAAAAACAATTTTTTAAAAAAGACAAGACTACAATTTGAAAGGAGGTATTTGAAAAAAGTAGCTCTTCTTAGATTTCATTTCAGCACCAACAGAAGTTTTGAATTCTAGTCAGTTAAGATAGGCTCAGTTCATGGTGAAGCTTACTATGCTAAAATCTGTTCAGTGCTGTAGGAGAAAACACACGTGTATACATTAATGTCCTGAATCCAGGCTCAGCTCCCCCGTGCGGGACAATTCACTTTCCTTAATAAGATTGGAAAACTCTTTTATTCTACTTTTCTGTCCCGGAGGCCATCCCAGGCTGTGTCATGCTTGAGAAGTTGCCCTAAAATGTTAATGCCCCTGAGCATAGTGTGGGGACCTGTACTTCCCTCGGCACTACAATCTGTGTGTCTGTGTGATCAGCAATGGGCAACAGAGCTTCTTCATTAGGAAGCTTTTTATAACTGTAGTTTAATCTCTCCCCTCTCCTCCCTACCTCCTACCCTCTGTCGCACACATGCCATGGCACATGTGCAGGGCAGAGGACACCCTTGGGTGTTAGACCTTGCTTCTCACCTTCTTTGAGACAGCATCTCTCATTGCTTGTCCCCCCTAACCACCTCCTCCCCTGTGTATACTGGGCTAGCTGGCCAGCAGGTTTTCTGGAATTCTCTTGTCTCTACCTCCTATTTCCCCATGGGAGGCTAGGAAAGCTAGGAATTGGCTCTGTTGACTGCCTTTATTTGGGTTCTGGGCATTTGAACTCAGGTTCTCACACTTTTAAAGCCATTG
This sequence comes from Cricetomys ansorgei, assembly GCA_026225945.1. Lineage (NCBI taxonomy): Eukaryota > Metazoa > Chordata > Mammalia > Rodentia > Nesomyidae > Cricetomys > Cricetomys ansorgei. Next base: position 2,036,580 of record JAMJFZ010001228.1, read on the forward strand.
TTTTTTCCCACTGAGAGACCTCAGTTCAGCCTCGAGATAATTTCTCTCTCTGTGGCCAACACACACTGTGGCCGCTCTTGTCCTTGGTTTGGGGGCTCCAAAGAACATGGAAGGAAGAATGGATGACTCATCTGTGTACATTATTGTAATTTAATACTCTGTCAGACTCATGACATTACTCAGGTGCTGTAGAAAAACCAATAAATACATTAACATTTCCATGGCCCGACTCTCTCACACTGTAACTCCTACCCCCTTACCCTCGCTTCTGCTCTCCTTTGTGTGAACTCTCACTTTATGTGTAGCAGTCAGTAATAACAGATACTCTCCAATCTAACTTGAAGCACTGCTGTAGAATACTTACCATTTTCATGACACAAGAAGGAAGGGGTCGGGGCTCACTCTGTGTACTCTCTAATTTAGATGTCTCTATATGCAAGCTATTGATTTCCATGATGGGCCTTATAAGACTCATAAGTAAATTATTTTCACATGATGCCAGGTGATGCTAGGTCACCAGTTGTAAATCAAATGACAATCCCACATAGATTTGAGTTACACAAGAGTCCAAATTCTATCCTGGGCTGAAAGAGAAGATAATTATATGTACAATAAATAGCAGTTGGTTTCCCATACTGCTTTTGTGAGGGTATTTCCCACTGTAATCAAGTTTCTTATGTAAAGCTTAAACACCTTTAAAAAGTTCAAATGTAATTGCAACCAGAGAACTAACAGAAATCAGCCCAGGAGGAGGCATATACAACAGATAATTACATGATAGTTTGGGATCATTGAACTATTTTTGATGGCCTTTCACAGGTCAGACTTCAGTTTTGAAGGTATTGCTGGTAGTGGTTGTTTATACAGTTCTGTTCAAGAATTTGTAAAGTCCTCAGTATTGAAGAGTGTACCTTTGGGCATGTTTGGCAGTGGAATAGTCATCTAATGATTTGCATAGCAATCTAAGCTATTATGTTGAACTTTTAAAACTCAAAAAATAGAGATGCTTATTTTAATTATGTGCATGTGTCTGTGTGGGGGTGTGTGCTCATGGGTGCAATACTGTAGAAGCCAGAAAAGGGCAATGGGTTCCCTGGAGCTGGAGCTACAGGCAATTGCAAGGCACCTGTGGTGGTTGCTGGGAATTGATTTCAGGTCATCTGCAAGAGCACTATCCTCTCTTAACTGCAGAGCTATCTTCCAGCCTTCGAATATAAAACTTTCATATTCACAATATCATCCTTCCCCACCCTGGCTTGGCAGTTCTCATTATAAGTGTTAATAACTGGGGATACGGACTTTTTTTCCATGGGAAGATGTTAATTTTTAAATTGAGCTAGTGTGTACTTTCTCAAAGATTTCTATGGCTTGCAATGGTAGGTAGTTACGAGAAGTCTGACTGAAGAAAAATAAGTTCCTTCGTAGAAGCCACACCCCAGGTCCCTAAAGAAAGAAGATGGAAGACATAACAAACATGGTCACACCAATTCCTTTCCTTAATATAGTACAAGGTAGGAGAATAAAGAAGGGATGTTTTCAAATAAAGCCTCTCCCATGTGTGAGGGAGACCTTCAAAATGTGAGTTCTTAGAGGCAGGTGCTGGTGTTACCAGGCTGCCTCTTGTGTGTGTCATTGAGCAATCAAGGATATTCTCGAGATATGATGGAGTTTGACCCATTTCCTGGTGGTGTACGTGGTTGAACATCTTTTTATGAGAGGTTAATTCTGTAACCATGTAGAATTCCATAATTGTTCTCACCCTCCCCACTCCTTGAGCTGTTGGTTCACTGTGTGCTTATCTAGTTAGCCAAGCTTAGTGGTGGAGACAGAGCTTAGGGCAGTGGTTTTCCTCCTAGGTGAAGGTGATGATGGACTAAGGGCCAGACTCATTAACTTACCTCAAATTAATAAAGTGCTTGTGCCCCGGCTAGACTTAGCAGGAGAAGTGCTTGCAGGACCGTTCTCTCCAATGGGTGGCACATATTACCATTGAATAAGGGGCTCTTTTTGAGGAATCAATTCATGAAGAAAGCAGAAACTCCACAGAGTAATGATCTCAAACACAGCCATATGTGATTTGCACATGTATTGGACTTGGTTCCTTAGGGAACAATTCAGTGAATTCATGAATTGCTCCTCAAAGCTGCTGTTCGTTTTGAGTGCGTGTGTGTGTGTGTGTGTGTGTGTGTGTGTGTGTGTGTGTGTGTGTGTTCATGGGCAGGAACATGCATGTCACTGTGTGTGGTTGAAGGTCAGAGGACAACCTCAGATGCTAGTGATCACCTTCTGTCTTGTTTAAGTCAGGATGTCTTGTTCAGCACTGTGTACCTCAGGGTAGCTCACCTGAGAGCATCTGAGTCTTCTCCTGTTGCCATCTCCCACCTCACAGTAGGGACACTAAATTGGCATAGAAGTGTGATGACTTCGTTCACTTTTGTGGCTTTGGCGATCCCAACTTGGACCCTCACACGTGTGCAGTATGTACAGTAAGTGTCGTGAGAACTTTACCCGCTGAGCCATCTCCACAGCCAGAAAGCTAATACTTGTCTATCACAAATGACCACTTTTATTGTGTACACAACAAGAGCAAATAAAAATGCAAATGCAGATGAAGAGATCTTACTTCCCGTGGTAGAGATGTAGCTGAAAGAAGACTTTTGTCCTCATCCAGGACATGCAAGCTTGATATTTGTTAATGGGTTAGCATGCTGAGACACGAATCCTCAGTGGCATTAATGATTGCATACAGCTAATTGTAATGTCTGGTTTTGTTGCATAGCAGTCTGGGCCTCACTGTTTGTCACTTTAAACTAAAATTGTTCTAGCAGACTCAGCACCTGGCAGATATATTTTATAAACCATTTCCTGTCAGGAAATGGTATCACACCCAAAGTATCAGATCCAGGGTTTCTCTCTAGCTGTGGAGTGTTCTCATTGTGTGGATTTCAATGCTGTGCATTTAAGCAAGGGGAGTAACTATTCTGTGCCACTTCTCAGCTGTCAGGCCTGGTGAGAATCACCTGTATAAAGTTCAGTCTCTCGCTCCCTACAGCCTGTGATTTTTGCACCTATTCTGACCTTCTTCCCTGGAGCCCTTAACTTATGCCTTGAAGTTATTTCATTCCTTCCTGTATCAGGGTTTCTCCTGTCACAGTTGACTGCCACACTTAAGTGCAGTTGCTACGTGTTGAACTTCAGAAGTTCATAGTGGAGTTGATTTTACCATTTACCGCATTCAAGGATTACTGTTCCCATTATCAGCTCTCAAGAATTTATAGGATCCTCAGGTTCGTTTTTGGTGTGGACCAGGAAGCAATAAGGACCTGACACATAAGTGGATGTAGAAAAAGATAATATACCTTTAATTATTCTCTCTTTGTATGATTCACACATACATTAAAAAAAAATTTAGGAGCTAGAGAGATAGATCAGTTCCTGCTACTGTTGCAGAGGATCCACCTTCAGTTCCTAGAAACCATGCTAGGAAGCCCACAATTGTCTATGATTATCAAAAGCCTTCTTCCGGACTTGGCAGGCACCCACACACTTGGGCAGACATGCATGCAAACATACACGTGTATACTTAAAAATAAAACTTAAAAAGTTGAAGACCAGCTTCCCTGTATCTCTTGGAATGAAACGTTAGAAGAAAGAAACCATCTGTTTATCTCTAGAGGGTCAGCAGACCCTCTGTTCTGCTATTCTCTTCCAAGGCCATCAGAGACCTTGGCTTAAAACCTCAAACACTAAAACTACTAGAAGAAAACATAGAATGTACCCTACAAAATGTAGGTGTAAGACAGGACTTTCTGAATAGGTCTCTATTGGCAAAGAAATTAAGGCCAATTTGTCAAATTTAACTCAGTTCTGAACGTGGCTTTTCATGAATGCCATGTTCCTTCTGATGAATATAAAAAGCAGTTTTCCTTTCTTCTTCATACAGATATATAATGTTTTATTTTATCATATCCATCCTCATTGTCCCCTCTCAACTTCCCAGGGATTCACCAACCCATCTCCCTCCCTACTTGATCTCTTTTCTTAAAATTATTTTGTCACTAATATTCCACTGAGTTCGGTTTGTGTTGCCGATGTGTGTACTGGTGTGTAGCCATGCACTGAAACACGGGCCCTACCATTGACCATATCTATAAGGAAAAGTAGCTCACTTCCTCAGCAGTCATCACTGCCAGTAGCTACTCAGATAGGAATGGGGCCTTGAGCACCCTCACCCATGCTGAAGTGTAGTCTGGCTTGATCTTGTTCAGGTCTTGTGCAGGCAACCACAGCTGCTCTGAACTGATATGTGTGACAGCTATGGGATGTCCAGAAGACAGCATTTCACAGAACTCCTCCTCTACCTTCTGGCTCTTACATTTTTCTGCCCACTTTTTCTCAATGTTCTAGAGGGTGATTTTTCTATTGGTTTGAAGTTGCTATTTCCACATTCTCTATAATTTTCTTCTGACCGAGAATTTCCATGAAAATGGGGCGCCTCTTATCCACTCTACATAAGTATACCAGACATCTCAAATGGCTGAGGAACATTGGTTGGAGGATAAATTTCCTTCAGAATACAACAGATGGAAGAAAATATTTTAAATGATATTTTAAACACTCCTAGTTAATGTAACATGGGTCATGTTTTCATGTCTGCAGTGTACATTTTCGTGATCTTGCTCTAGCAAAGCTGAGGCAGCAGAAACAGTGAGAGAGAACTAGAAAGAAAAGTCATTTCAGCCTTTGTGACCACTAATTTAACAAATCTGGAACATTCTGTTCTTCTTTTGTATTTCTTTGTCTACCTAAGAAAAGTGACACTGTAACTTATTTCTTCTTGTAGTTCTAAAAATGAAACTATTAAACACTGCCCTGAGGCCAAGTGCTTACAAAGCAAGCCTAAGGACCTGAGTTCTATCCACAGAACTTATGTGAAAAACTAAGTGTGATGGTGTGTTCTTGGAATCTCAGTGCTGGAGAGGAAGAGATGAGTAGGTCCCTGTGGCTCACTGGCCAGACAGCCTAGTCAACTTGGTGTACTCCAGGACAGTGAGAGACCCTGTATCAAAAAAAAAAAAAAAAAAAAGAAAAAGAAAAAAAATAGGTGTGTGGCACCCAAGGAACAACACCCAAGGTTGACATCTGGCCTTCTCTCTGTGTATCTCCCTCTCTTTGTCTCTCTCTGCCCCTCATCCCAAACACTTATGCACATACACATTAAAGAGCAATGTGGTGTTGCCTACTGGGCATTCCTGTGGTATTCACAGCATTCATTCATACTATGGTCCCTTTACAGGCAGCAACTGTCCTGCCCTGTGGCTTATTCTGAGCAGTCCTTCCTGTAACTTGTTCAATAACTCCGGTTAAGTCATTGGACCCTCCAGATATCCATTCCTGTGTAAAATGATGAAAGTGGATTGCTTTATGGTTTTATAACGCTTTTCATGCTCTTTAGAAGAGAGTTTGAGTTAAAAACGAAATGCATTTATTTACTTTATGAAATAAATATAACACAGATGCATCCAGGCCTTTGAAGTTTCTAGCCTTGACTTCTTATGCAGAGATGCAGGGATGGAATGGCTGTCTTAGCACCCAGGCTGTCATCATACTGTAGTGCTGTGGGGCCAGGCGGGACCATGTCTGTTTTGAAATTTGACTGGAGAACTGTAAATTAGAGAACTGCCATGCCAGATTAAAAAGAAAATGTTTGGTGGTTTGGTGGCTAATTGAAATTACATACCATGGAACCTGACTGGCCAAAGGAAACCGAGATGCTTCAAGATGAATAGACGATATTGTTCTTCATTCCAGTGGTGTCTGCTTCAGGATTTATTGAACCTACTTAGGAAGAACCCTTAGGAGTGGGAATTTTATAGTGACATTACTTTGTTTTCATGTACAAACAATTTCTCTGAGCAGTTAGGCATCAATAAAAATACCAGAGATGGTGCCGGGGAGGTGGCTCAGTTAGACTCAGGTCTTTGACTTGCAAACACGATTGAGCCCCAGAATTCATGTGAAGCAAAGCAAGACTTGGTGATAAGTACATCCTTGTAAACATGATGCTGAGGGGTAGCCAACAGGAGGGCCCTGTGCTGCCCCGGCCACCAGCTGCACTGAATGGTGAGTCCCAGCTAAAAGTAAGATATTCTATCCCCTCAAAGCCAAGATGGACAACATTCAAGGTTGAACTCTGGATCTAAATGAATGCACACACATATGTACATGCACCAGTACATACGTGGACACACATACACACAGACATGTACTTAAATGCAAAATTACCAGTGATTTACCTTCATTCCATATGTTTTTCAATGATTAATTATATCTTTGAATGTATTATTGCCTCTACCCCGAGACACTTTTAAGAAAATATTCTAGGGGACTGGAGAGACGGCCCAGTGGTTGAGAGTACTGGCTGCTCTTCCAGAGGGCCCAGGTTCAATTTTCAGCATCCACATGGCAACTTCCAAATGTCCTATTTCAGAGGATCTGACAATCTCACATAGACCTATATACAGGCAAAATATCATTGTACATAAAATAAAAATAAATAAAATATTTTTAAAAAGAAGGAAATAAATCTAGCACATAGAAGAATTTTTTTTCCCCCAAACTGGAAACGTAGCACACTTTCACAGTCAATAGTAAAAGCTTTGTTTGGGGGTACTCAGGTTTATGGAAAATTCAGTTTTTAAGTGCACAGTTCAGTAAGTTTTAACACATTTCCTTACGACATCACCACCAGCATTCAGCGTGGAAATTTTCCACATGATCAGTATCCGGTGTGTACCCTGAGATCCAGGCAATCGTGGGTCGGATTTCACTTTGTAGCTTCCTGTCTTCCAAAACAGCTTATACATAAGGTAGGAATTATTCCCAGCCCTGCCCCCCACCCCACACACTTCTGTTGCTCAGCTCTTCTCTTTGGGAATGCCTCACTGTTGTTTCCTAGTAGTTACTTCTCCTTAGTGCTGGGGCAAGGCCTGTACGCAGACATCTCCGGCTTGAGTAAACATTCACCTGCAGGTGCACAGCTGGGTCTCCTCTAGGTTGTTGTTGCTGTTAAGACTTCAGTTGTTTTGTTTGTGCATTTCTGTTTATGTCTGCATTTGGATGGTGCGGCACATGTGTGCGGATGTCTGTGGAGACCAGAAGAGGGCATCAGATCACCTGGAACTGGAGTTAACAACCTCATAAATGGCCCAGCCTGGGTGCTGGGAAATAATCTTCTGCAAGAGCAGTATATGCTTTTCACCACCAAACCATCTTTCTAGCTCTTCTCTTCCTCTTCCAATTTTAAGTGAGTATAAGTAAAGCTAGGGTAGCTATTCATGTGTGGTTCTCACAGGGTGCTTCCATGTCTTTTTATAAATAATTGAATAGGTTGCCTAGTGTAGAGTTTTGTTTTGTTTTTTTTTTTTTTTATTTCATAAGATTAGCAAACCCTTTCCAGAGTAGCCATGCCACTTTGAACATCCCCTAAGCAGTGTCCAGTTCTCATTGTCCACATTGATGCATGGCTATCAAATCAGAAAGCACAAAAGAAACAGAAAACTAGCAAAGTAAATACTGGGCTCAGTTCTACAGTGAAAATCCTTAAACTAAATTAGGTTAAAAGAGACATATTGGTGCCTGGGAAGTTACTCAGTTCTATACTGCTTGTCTGTCATTTACAAGGCCTGGGTTTGAATTGCAGCACTGCCAAGGCAGTGTGTGTGTGGAGACAGAGAGAGAGAGAGAGAGAGAGAGAGAGAGAGAGAGAGAGAGAGAGAGAGCAAAAGAGAGAGAGAGAGGAGGAAGAAGGAGGAGGAGAAAGAGGAGGAAGGAAGGAAGGAAAGGAAGGGAGGAAGGAAAGGAAGGGAGGAAGGAAAGGAGGGAGGGGGGAGGAAGAAATGGTGATGGAAGAAAACTTTTTCAGCCGTCTAGGTGTTTCTTCTCAATCCTAGCCTTTTGACAGTGAATAATTATGACTTTAAAGTCAAACGATCTCTTAGGTTTTTATAGCAGTTTACATTTAATACACATCATGAGATACTTCAATTTAATCTTGGTCTTTTGTCAGTAAAGAATCTCTAAGTTACTCTCCATCCCTTTCTTTTCTGTCACCCTTGGCTGCTTTTTAAAAGAAGATTGTATTTTATGTGTATTTATGGATATATGTGGGGTTGGGGGGTATGTGCACATGAATGCAGAGGAGTCTGGAGGCCAGAAGAGGGCATCTGTACCTTTGTCATGATGGACATGGTTTTTTGTTGATTAAGAAACGAATGAATATGGAAATAAATGGATATCTTCCCAGCAGTAGAAAGAAGCCTCAGGATTGTGCTTTGACAGACTTACGCATATGGAAGGATTTTATGAATAGTGTGTTTATGACAGAAAGTTGCTTCCCAGGGAGGTTATAGAAAAGCCGTTTCTGGGGAATCTTTAAAACTTTGATAATAGTCATCACTCTTGGAGTTATAAACTGTGATGGCCTGGGAGGATGAAGACCTGGCTTTCCATTCCAGGGCTCTGATGATGGAGTGCTCACCTATAAAAGATGAGCTGTGTATTGCAGAATACTCTTTGCTGGAATCCTTTCTGCAGGGCACTAAATGGAATTTGGTGCATTCAAAGTTTACTTCCCAAAGGGTAATGTTTACTTTCTGAGGGGTGTTTTATGACACTTGGATAACATTTCTCCTAGCCTCTCTTTGCTTGCACATGGGGCTTATGGGAAGGCGGAAGTCCCGAGAGTGTTGACTGAAGCTCTGATTAACTCCTTGGTCCATAGTCATTGCATTTAGTGGGTGGCCTTCACAGAGAGTGTGTCTCTCAGTGTTTATCATAAGCACTTGGAACTTTTCTTTGAGATCTCTTTGTTTAGTTTGTCAAAGGTAACTGAGTGAGTGTGGTCCTTGTTTATAAATGTCTACTGCTAACCAACAGACTTAGGTAGTTAGGGTCGTTCGATTAGAACAAAGCAGGAGATTAGCTGCGCTGAAGCTGCAGGGTTATAGGGGAACAAGTATGCTGTTGTTTTCATTAAATTGTATTTCAGAAATCCCTCCATCTTTTCCTGGGTCTGTCACAGTGGTAGCAAGTGACAGGATGCACTTTCTCAAGATGGAAATACGAATCTCCTTTCTGACATTTAATTCCTGTAGCCAGTTAAAGCTGTAATGCTTTGTAGTGAACACACACTGTTAATATAGATATCATCATACCCATAAAATAAGGGCTTTATCCTTCTCGTCCTTTCCCCCTTTCCTGTCCTCTTTCTTTTCCTCACTCATTATGTTCCCTCCTCATCTGCCTTCTCCTCCCCTGCTTCTCTGGATGTGGCAAAAATCGACTGAATTCATGATCCTCCTGCTGATGACAGAGTCAGTGTCCCCAGCGTCTCCTCCACCCTCAGCATGCAACGTCATTAATTCTAGGGCCGTGTAGCCAAAGTTAGCTAAAAATCTCCTGTCCCCTCTCCCTTCTGTCTGGCAGGATGTATTTAGCCAACAAATAAACCACAAGGACTCCAGATTTTTCCATTCCCTCTGATATGCCTCTCATAGTGCTTTCCTTACTTAATTTCTTTGAGTCCTTAGGTTTACCTAATAGATTTTTTTCCTGTAGTATTCTGGACTCAAGTATGAGTCGTGAATAAAGTATAGGGTGCTTTTGCTTTTGGTCTGATACACAGCAGATACTCAGTTCACAGAATAAAAGACTGAGGCACTATTTCAGAAGGGCCATACTTCTATTTGAATTTACTCTTGAACCATTTCTCACCATGTGTGGCATTTGGCTTCCTGGGCCATTGTACTGACCTATATGATTCAGACTTATAATTTTATTTTTATTTGATTTAAAATAATTTTTTTCATTCAGATGCTATTAACCAATTAATACATTTTCATGTTTGTACCATTGAAACCAAAATATGACCATTAAAGAAAAGACAAAATTGGCCAGGGAATGGTGGCACACACCTTTAATCCCAGCACTCAAGATGCAGAGTCAGGTGAATCTCTGTGAATTGGAGGCTATTATGGTCTATAGAATGAGTTCCAGGATAGCCAGAATTATGATGGAGAAACCCTGTCTCAAAAAACAAACAGAAAAGACAAAATTAATTGGGTTCTGTGTTTGGTAAGGCGAAGAACACAACAATAAATAAGCTATCTCCCTCTTCTTAATGATCTGTGGTTAATAAAGCATCATACACAGGGCCGAGAAAATGGCTCGTCTTGCAACATGTTTGGTGCATAACCAGGAGGATCAGAGTTTGATTCCAGAACCCATATAGAAATCCATCTGTGGTAGTGAATGCCTATAATCCCAGAGCTGAAGAGGCAGTCAGGAGGGAGCTTTGCTTTCACTGGGTATCAAGGCTACCTAAATTGGTGAGTTCAAATCCCAGTGAGAGATGGTATCTTAAAATACAGGGCAAGGTTCCTGAGTAATAACACCTGCCTTTGATATGTGTCCTTCACTTGCATGTGCACACATATGCACATGTACTTGTACATGTACACAATGAGCACACATGCACATACACAGACACATGTACAAAGTACACATCAGAAAAATCTTACTAAAATTAGAGTTCAATATTTGCTATAATTTGAGTAGGAAAAGTGGTTGAAGGACTGAGCCAAGGAGACATTTGCACCGGGTATGCCTCCTTCCCTTCCATCTCAGGCAATAGGGAAAAAAACAACACTCCCAGCCCACCTCTGCAACATTGGTCTTATGAATATCTCAATCACACAAGTCAATCTTACTTTGTACTATTTTCTGAAGCTCAGCGGTCACCTTTGATGTCAGAAACATTTTAAGAATTGATTTCTATTCCCCCAGCCATCCACATTATTGTCAAGAGTCTCCCCAGTGAAGTAGTAATATATTTAGTATACTTCCCGTATGCAACACACACATAGAGTTTACAAGTCTATTGCCTTTTCGGAGACAATCACCAGAGCCCGTGATATGTTATCAGGAAATATCCCATAGGTCTTTGTAATAGATTAGAATAGCTTCCAGATCCTGTAGGTCTGGACTTTCACAGCAGACTGTTAAGAGTAAAGGGTTAAACAGTGGACTTGTAGGGTACAAGTCACCGTGTCTATGCCTCTGAAGTCCAGCTCAGGAGAGGAAAGGGTCTTGAAGTGACACAGATGGTGAGAAATGTCCATTGTTTAACAAAATCTAGGGAAGTGACTTGTTAGCTTTAAATAAAAGTAGGACCTTTTACACATGCAAAGCTGCAACTTCAAAATTCTAAGTTGACTTCTGTGTATGGATAGATATATTTAATTCCAATGTGTTTGGGTTCATGTGTATGTGTGTATATGCTTGTGGAGTCCAGAGGGGGAAAAAATCTCAAGAGTCATTCTTTTGGTGCTATCCACCTGGTTTTAGAAACAGATTCTCTCACCAACCTGGAACTTGGGTTGAACTTGGGTTGGGCTGGTCAGTGAGGAGTCCCAGGGATCTGCCTTTCTTCTTTTCCAATGTTGAGTTTGCAAGTGTGTACTCTGTATTTTTAAATATGGACTCTGGGAATCTAATTCAGGTCCTTGTGTTTTCAAGAAGGTACTGTACCAACAGCACCAGCCCACCATCCCCAACAATGTTCTTTAAACATAAAATGCAAGAAATTCATATTGTTGCTCACATTTATTTTATGAACATTTAAGGACAATTGATCTTGTGCTAGATGCTGCTGTAGAGAGCTGGGATATGGGATTAAGATGAAACAGATGATTTCCTCTTCCTTGCATTAAACATAACCGTAATATTACATCAAAGTCACTATATAACTGAGGATAGTCTTGAACTGTGATCCTCCTAATGATAGCATTTAAAAGCATGCACCACCATGGCTGCATGTGGTGCTGGCGTTGAACCCAGGCCTCTGTGAATAATAGGCAGACATTTTGCCAACTTAGTTACCTCCCCAGATCCCTGTAATTTAATTGATAACATTCTTCCATGGAATAGTTCTTAGAGCCTTTCCTTTGCAGATAAAGAAACTGGAGGTGCACGTGGGTTAAATAGCTTGTACTGCATACAGCTTGGGTGTTCTATAGTTGTGGTTGATCTCAAGCAGCCCGAGTCTTAATCATCATTTCTATTGTTTCCTGCTTTTGCTAGCTATGCAAGAGCTGAGGTATGTTGACCTTGGGCCAAGTGCTTTCTGTGTTCTAAGGCATGCTGTGTCCTTGCTTATAGTTCTATGAGGAACTATTAACATCTATGTTTTATAGATAAGGAAAATAAGGGCAGAGAGGTTAAACACCTTGGAGAAGGTCATGCAGCCATTGAATTGGCTGAGTCAGGACAGGCCTGCCTCTCCCTTAAGGAACATTCACAGCTTATTGCACCCTACAAAAATTAATGTGTTCAGCTTCTTAAAAATTCAGTGCTTGCTTCTACACAACTTTATTCTTAAGCAAGTATGTAGTTTATGCTTTAAAATGGATGCTATTATTCTAGACTTTGATTGTCTTTGAGAAGTCTGTGTGATTGACAAAGTGTCTCGTTTTGCTTAAGAAACAAAACATTGCTTGAAAAATGTCTTCAACTCTCTCTAAAGCAGCTGAGGCTTCCTAATAATTAAATTTAGAAAGCAATATGTGCTCTTTGCCAGAAATCTTACTAATAAATGCCTCAAAATTGGAGAAAATAGTTAAATTTGAAGTAAATAATAAATGTAAACATACAAATTTATATAGTTCATTCTTTCTACTACCTACTTTAAAAATAGTTTTGACTTACGTGAAATATTTCAAACATTTGTTTTAGCTGATTTTCACATAGAATAAAACCATCCAATTTTTCTAAGGAAAAAATATCTCAGATGGGGGAAGAGCTGTGTGTGTGTGTGTGTGTGTGTGTACACATGTACTTATATGTATTGTGTATTTTGTAAATATATCTTTCTGTAAGTAAATCTAAAGAGAATGTTTGTGTTACATATATACTGATTTACCTAAGAGACAAGTAGGTTTGTTATTCGCATGCATATGCTTTTACACAAAGATAATAGTACCAGTATATTTGGAAAGATTAAAAAAGGAAGCAGTTTCCTACAGATAGAGACAAGATATGACAGAACAAGAATCAAAACTACATTTCTTTGAATTAATCTCAATTTTAAGATTTCACTTTAGGAATGTACATATTTAGTATATTGTAACTTAATATATGAATCTAAAATTCTTGTAAATTCAAGGCAAGTTTCCTTCATGATAAATATATACAGAGGAAAAAAAAACAACTTAAGTGACTAAAAGTTGCAGAACTTTCTACCTTCTTAGCATTCTCAGTGCAGAAGATAAGACCAAACTCAGAACCATAACATGCTGTGTTATGTTGTTCTTCTGAAACTGCTAAAAGGACTCAAGGTCCAAGCTAGGAAATCTTCTGCCTTCATAAACGTGACTCCTACATAAGTACTCGCATAGATAATAATCCTACAGTGTGTTGAAGAAAGCTTCTACATGTAAGGTTCCCATTCTTAGTGGTACCAAAGATGACCTCCAGTAATGAGAAAAGCAACCATATGATCCAGACACGTCAAGCACACGCAAACCCCTGCTGGTAAGGAAGAGAGCATCAAACATTGATTCTGCCTTTAGAAGCTGTAACTAATACATCCTGACCCCACCTGTATGAGAGAAGATAAATAAATAAATACAGAAAAAAAAAAAAAACAACCTGCAACTAAGTCACCAAGGAAAGGAAAAGTTTCTCCTTAGGAGACATCTTAATAACAGAGAAAAATGAGGTATAAGAAATGCACGAAGAATGGATTACAACTCCAAATAAAAAAATGTACCTGGTCAGGGATCATCAGTGGTTGTTAACACAAGAGAATAGGATGATTATATATTCTCTATCTCCTAATGGAAAAGCCTAGTACTGTCTATGAAGTAGGTAAAGTCCCTGTCGAGACGGGCTATACCCTCAAACTCTGATTCAGGACACAACCTTCCTCCTTTAAGAAGCTTTTGTAAGGCAATTTGTCACAGCAACAAGAAAATTAGCTAATGTACTGGACAAATACCCAGCGTCAACAAGGTGACTGAAGATCTGAGGAGTGAGAGAGCACCACCAGGGCAAACTGACCCACACCTTTCCCTTCACTGGAAGTTGGAAACTAATTTCAGCAAGGAGAGTGGCTCTGTTGCTCTTTGACCTGTTGTCAAGGGACAGGTTTCATTCTATCCATTTGCTGAATGTGTAAAGCCAGAAGTAGATACCGTGAAACATCTGGCCCTAGGTCATCTCTAACAGAAATAAGACAATCATTTGTGGACCAGTCTGCTTCACCATTGTGACCTTGGGCCCAATTTAGTGACATCTGGACATGTGTAGGAGGAAAATTATGGCATTGTCTGACAACAATTTTATATTAAACCAAATGGCTGCTGCTCAGCTGTCCACACAAAGGCTTGGAAGACTTGCAAATGCTCCGGGTCTTGCTGCAGATGGCAAAGCCATTCTTGTGCATGCTGGCTGATGGTTTCCACTGAAAGTTAGCATCAGAAGCACAGCTACAAATTATACTGTTAATCCATCCCTTGGACAGATATTTATAGTGACTTCATTAGGCGCCAGACCCTCTGTGTGTCCCTGCATGTGTATGTACTCATTTGGTACTTCAGTTAACTAGTGAATTGCAGCATCACACATATTGTGAAGATAAAAGAGCTGACACTCATGGATAAAGATCAAGAGCCAAGAGGAAAATCCATAGAACAGAGGCATTGCTCCATCTCCAAAGTTTCATGCTTGTGTGTGTGTGTGTGTGTGTGTGTGTGTGTTCATGTGTGTGCAGGTGTGAGTACAAATATCATGTATCTTTCTCAATGTCTCTTTACATTATTTTTGGAGACAGGATTTTTTTAACAAACCCAGACCTCACTGGTTTAGCTAGGCTGGCTAGCCAGTATCAGAGATTCTCTTGTCCCCTGCTCCACAGTCATCATTAACTGTCTATAGCTCTTCAGGGAGCAATGGGGCCTGAGAGTCCTTCCCCCTAGTGACCATTAACTGACTGTATATTTCTTAGGGAAAGTAGAGTATGCATAGAAACAGGTCCCTTTCTCTTTACCTCACTTGGCATGTGTTATAGAATCACCCCTCAGTAGTCCCCGGATGGGGTGAGAGCTCTCAATGTGACTTTACTTGAAGATAAGTCCCTCATGGAAGTAATTAAAGTTAAATGAGGTTCCAAGGGTAGGAAAACCTAATAGAGCCACTTCCTTTATAACAAGAAGAGGGGATTCCAGAACATTCTCTATCTCTGAGTATATAAGAGAAAGACCATCTATGAAGACACAGTGGGAAAGCTACCTTCTGTGAGCTAGGAAGAGAGGCCACACCAGACCCCAGCCATGAGAGGATAGTGTCTGCATTCTGCTTCCATTATGCCCTGCAGCTCTCACTCACCCAGGACAGGGAAAGTGTCAGTCCCCCTGGCCAGAGTCCTTCCTTCACCAGTGTCTTATTTTATCATTCTAAAAAATTGCCTTGAATTACCTTTCAAATCAGATTTTATAAGTAAGTCACTTGAAAATTCCAATATGTGTATATGCGTGTGTGTGTTGTGTGTGTGCAAATGCACATAGAAGTTGGAGGTCAACCTCAACTATTCCTCCTTGGGAGACATCTACTTTGTTTTCTTTAAAATTTTTATTCCATTTATATTTATTTGTTGTGTGTTTCTTTCTGTCTCTCTGTGTATATGTATTCATGTCATGTATATGAATATGGTCATGTATATATATATGGTCAGAAGACTAGTTGTGGAAGTTACTTCTTTCCTTCCACCATGTGGGTACCCAGGAATCAAACTCAGGTCATCAGGTTACAGGGCCAGTACCTTTACCTGGTGAGCCATATTCCCCACACCCCTTTACATTTGTCTACAGGGTCCATCACTTTACCTGGTGCTCACTAACTGTGCTAAGATCTCTGGCCAGTGAGCTCCAGGGAGCCATTTGTTTCTACCTCCCCAGTGCTGAAATTATAAGAATGTGCCAGGACAGCCAGCTCTTTAGACATGGCTTCTAGGGATCAAACTAAGGTCTGCATGCTTCCTTTCTGAACCAGCTCCCCAGCTCCCAGACTTCACTATTTTATTAGGAACAGCAACTGGAGGCATTGTGCAAAGAGTGGAGTGTGGATATAGCCATAGAGAACTGTCTCAGGATCCTACAACAGGAAGCAGATCTGTGAGTGACAGTTGAGCATGTAATAGGCTGATTCAGGGACCCCCCTGGTGAGGCTGTTAGGGGGTGAAGTATGACTGGAATCCCTGGTACTGTGAGCCTGACAGAGGATGAGTAATGAGATTAGTCTTCTGATTGCATCTCTCTGTTTTCTTTGAAGCCTTTTTGTCTCAAGTCCAAGGAAATGAGTAATTTGTGTCAGCCAGTAGCAAAATCAGAATAATTTATTTACTTGACTGCATGTTTCTGCATGTTCCCGTGGTAACTTGGTTCAATAATTGAATTTACATTGACTTTATATTTTTCCACATTCACTCTGGAACTCTCCCTATCATGTTGGAATAAAGTGTTTTGTTACTTAGTTTTACATTTATTTTTTTCCCAATAAAATTTGGTC
This sequence comes from Cricetomys ansorgei, assembly GCA_026225945.1. Lineage (NCBI taxonomy): Eukaryota > Metazoa > Chordata > Mammalia > Rodentia > Nesomyidae > Cricetomys > Cricetomys ansorgei. Next base: position 2,053,203 of record JAMJFZ010001228.1, read on the forward strand.
CCATTGAGAATTTTAAATGGAATCAAAGCTTGGAACTCCATCTGCTTAATCACTTGAATTCAAAGGAATGCTCATATTTAAAAACAGACTTTCAAAAACTATAGCTATGTTTGTTAGCAATGAAGATCTGATTAAATAAAAACTAGAGCTTAAGCTTTTATAAAACTATAATTAAAATAAAGCTGAATCATGTATTTCCTTTATCTCCTCTATTCTCTTTGTCCTTGAACCAGGAATATCTGTTTTCTGGAAGTCTGTTTACATCTGCAAGCACATAGGGGATACAATTTTAATTTAAAACAGTATTTCATTTATTTATTTATTGGAGGTTTGTAAAAGCACAGAGTTCAAAAGAAAACTTATAAGTTAGTTTTCTCCTCCTACTGAGTTTGAACTCAGGTCATCAAGCTTGGCCACAGATGAGGAAAACTTACTTATGATGTTCTTTAAAGAAGGTATGACTTACCAGGTGGTGGTGGCATATGCCTTTAATCCCAGCACTCAGGAGGCAGAGGCAGGTGGGTGGATCTCTGTGTAATTTGAAGCCAGCCTGGTCTGCAGAGTGAGTTCTAGAATAGCCAGAGTTACAACAGAGAAACCCTGTCTCAAAAACAAAAAAAGAAAGAAAGAAAGAAAAAGGAGGAGGAGGAGGAGGAAGAGGAGGAAGGGAGGGAGGGAGGGAGAGAGAGGAGGAGGAGGAGAAGGAAGAGAAGACAGTATGACTCATTTAATATACAGCTGTGAGTCCCTTCATTTATCAGTGATGCTCATTTACAACACTTTTGTTTTTCCAGTAGCAAGTATAGTTCTTTCCAAACAGCTTGGAAGGATTTTGTTTCTGGGAATTCTGAAGCATATATCTCCTGACCAGAGCGGAAGGTTTGATTGTCTAACCTTGCGATGCATTGCAGCTGTGTAAATCATCCCCTAATTTTATAAAGTGCTTTATCCTGAGATGTTTAGGGAGCATCCGTTGTTTAAATTAATTTTGTGCGAACTGAAGGCTTTGCTTCTCAGACGGAATATTTTACACAACTTCAAGATGTGTGTTTGGTAAAATTGCTTCATTTATAAATGAATGTGAGAGAAACTAGTGGGACCTTAACAAAATGTGAAAGCAAAAAAAAAAAAAAATGAGGATGAGTATGGAGTTAATAAAATTTATACACCATTATCCACAATATCTAAGAGATGGAATCAACCAATATGTCTGTTGAAAAACAGATGGATAGACAATAAATGGTATATTTATACCTATACCATGGGTTGCCTATCGGCCTTAAAGGAGGAAGTCTCACCACTTGGAACAGCAAGAATGAACATGGAGGACTTTAGACTAAGTGAAGCGAGGCACAGAGAGACAAATGCCGCATGAGCTCACTTGCATGTGGAATTGTAAAGAGGTGAAGGATGAGTGCATGTCCGAAATAGAATTGGACTTCTCCAAGAGCTGGAGGACATGGGGAGGTGTTGGTCTGAGAATATAAGACATCGTTTGTGCAGGGTGAGTAAGTTCTGGGGACTCCGTACAAATGATGATGACGGCAGCTGAGTAGTTTGAAATCATATAGGCCATGCCAGGAACTCTCTCAAATAGTAAAGGGAATCTGGAGAGAAAGCTAGTCGCTGAAGCACTTGCTATTCATGCCTGAGCATGAGGACCGAACTCAGTCACACAAATGCAAACACAGGCTGGCCTGTACTTGAAGCACAGCACTAGGATAGCTGAGATAGGAGAATCCCTGGGGCTCCGGGCCAGACAGCCTACCCAACTTGGGCAAGTTCCAGACCCAGTTTCAAGAAACTGAGGAACAACACCTGAAGTTGCCCCCAGCCTCCATGTGCACATGTGTATGTATACTTATACCAGAACACATGTGCATACATGTATACAAATAAGCAGACACTCAGAGAATAGTGACACACACATATGTATATAGGTATGTGTATATATATGTATATGTATGTATATATGGAAAGTTTAGCAGGCTTCATTACAATGTCTGTATAAGCTTCCTTTTCCTTCCTCACTTCCTGGGAGATTTCTGTTTTGCTAGTGACCTTTTTATTCTATGTCATAGGGAAAATTACAGAACTGTGGATGCACAGCTCATCATCTCCCATGAGTTTCTCTGGAAGACTTTACTAAAAAGAAAGAGCAACTGTGCCCTGGTGTGCATAGCAGTGACCCTGCACTCAAGAGGTTTCTACTCTCTCACTGGCCTTGCTAGGCTTTATCCAGGATTGCCCTTGCTTTTGCAGATATTTCTGGATATCTGCAGAGGATAGTTTTCAGGCTTTCCTGATGAAGACAGGCACAGCAGATTTTGCACGTTGCCCAGTTGATTATAAAAGTCAGCCTATGGATCCCAGAAAACAGGAAGCTCTGATGACCCTCATGTTAAATTAGCAGAGTTATGAAATGCTCAACTTCTGTAAAGTATCAATAAAAGGAGGAAAAGGGAGCTTGGGGAGCATTGGGGTATTACCTGGAAATAATATAATTCTGTTCTAATAGTAAAGTTGGTTAAATATTAGAGGCCACAGGAAAGAGACTCATTCTTTCTCCAGTGACAGAAGCAGTTACATCATTTTCTCGCCCACAGTCTGGGAGATGGACTAGATAATGCTTAAAGGTTATTTTCTACCTTAGAAGAATAGGCTTTGTAGATGGGCAGAAATAAGAAAAGAGTGAAATTATTCCCAACAAAGCCATTTAGATGAGGCCCTAACCAATTTTTTTAAAGGTCTATTTCCCCTGCGAGATTGGAGCTTGCCAAAGGCTCTTTCTATTTCTATCAGCATCTGGGGAGGATGGCACTCGACCAGAGTCAGAGTGGGTGCTCAGTCCCCATTTGCCTGGAGGGGCTCATCATGGGCTGGCCAGTGCAGCTGATGTGGAGGGCACTCAAGGGCGTTTTCTCCCCTCCATGCAGATGATCTTCTATTTTGCAAACCTCTAAAAATGGAAATTTACCAAGTGAGCATGTGCATTGACTTAGCACTTTTTTTTTTTTTACATTTCTCTCCGTTTCCTCACAAGTAGTAAGCTCTGGGACCGGGAGTAGTCTCGGTTGGTAAAGCGATTGCCACATAAACATGAAGACCTCATTTCTGATACCCAGACAGCATGCTAGGAAAGCAGCTCCTTAACCCCAGCACGGGGGAGATAGGAGCAGGTAGACCCTGGGGATCCCTGGCCTTCCAGCTTTGTAGAAGCAGCGATCTCCAAGTTCATCGAGAGAACTTTGTGTCTAAATAAATAAATAAATACATGTTAAAATGGAGAGTGTCGGAGGAAGACACAGTGTAGACGTCTGGCTCTACACAGGGCTACACACATGCTACCCTCCCCAGCATGGCCTCCTCAGCTTTGACGATTTTCAAATAACTAGTTTGTATTTATTTCTCCAATATTAGATGCAGGCAGCAATGAGGTGGGTAAAAATAGCTTCCATATATGGGCAGAATAGCAGAAATTGAGATTTGGGAAGAAAGAAGTGAGATACTGTCAAACATTGGAAGTTCCACCCATGGTTCTCATGGCCCTTTCCAAGTGGCCTCAGCCCCATGAGTGAGCTACCAAATGACCCAAACAGTTCCCTTAACGTCTGGAGTCTCAGCTTCTTCTTCCCTAAAAGAATCCTTTTGGGCTCTTTCTCATTGTAAGGTTTTATGAGCCAACAATACAACACAAAACAAAACAACCTTCAAACTTCTAAAGAAACTGTCTTCACAGACCCATTTCTGTTCAGTCATCCAGTGTAGCTGTGTTTGGGCAAGCTGCTATTTTCGTAGTCACTCAGGTTCTGCCGCAGCACTTCCAAATAGCTCTGAGATGAAAAGGAAGTCTGTACCTATAAATGACTCCAGTATCACTTTTCTCCCATTTCCTAAAATCATGACCTTGACTCAGGATTGGGATGGTGGGAAGAACACAACACCCTCCTCTCTGAGGAGGAGGGAAGAGCAGCAGTGTCAATAAATGAGACATAATATAAACCCGCCCCAAACATGTGACCACTGAGCAGGCACCCCTGACCTGATGCCTACCAGGAGATGTGGAAGGTACTAAAATAAAATTAAATTTTAAAGATGAAATAATTAAACAAAACAAAACACTGCTCCTTGGGATGAAGTAACTTGTGGTATCTATGTTCATTTCCTGGTTGTTAAGAAGAACACATGGAAGGGGAGCGGTGCTGGAGAGGTGGCTCAGAGATTAGGAGCACTGGCTGTTCTTGAAGAGGACCTGAGTTAAGTCCTAGGACTCACATTGGGTGGTTCACTTCTGCCAAGTCCTGGGAATTTGAAACTCCCTGTTTTGGCCACCTGCACTCATATGGGATACATTCAGACAAACAGACACATGTGCACATAAAGAAAACCAGAACAAATATTCAAAGTGAGAAGAACAACCACAAAAAAGTCCTGTTAGAGTATATGAATTCAGGCGCATCTCTAATGAGGCAATACATATTTTAGGTATGATTGATAAGAGTTTAAAGATTCTGCAGAAATGCAAAGGACTAAAGGTGTGTAAACTAGAAAATACGAGAGCACACAATGTAGTTTTCTTCGAGAATGAAGTGGCACAGTAGTTGCTCAAGCCGTTCAGCCTGGAGAAATCTACCCACAAGGAGAGGCTGGCTTTTTATTAACAGAGAGCCAGAGAGAGCAAGTGTGAGGCAGGCCACATAGCAGGCAGGCTGTGAGAGCCCTAACAAGTCCTCTGCTCAGTCTTCACTACAAAGGTTAACAGTAAGAGGGTGCTAATGCAGGAACAGTTAGTGAGCAAGTGTGTCATCCCCATCTGCAGGAAGCAGGTCGAGGCACGCTCCAATAACGGAACAGGTTGAAACTATCGCGGTCTGATGACATTGACTTAAGAGTCCTAAAGGATGCAACTGAAGGAGCAAGACAGCAAGTGAAATGACGTTCTGGGAGTGTTTAGGAAGGATGGGTGCTGGATGCAAAAGCTTGCTGTTGCTTAAGAAGATACGTGAAGTCAAAAGGCCAGAGGAAAGGTTAGGTTGCAACAGTGGTATAAAGGATCACAGGCTCTTGTCTCGAAGGGAATTAAGGAGAATAAAGAGGAAACAGGATCTAAGTGGGAAGGGGGTGCTGGTGGCATCGCTCCCCTCTGCAGCCAGTGACTTTGATAATTGCCTTTGGCTCTGTGGACCCACTCAAGATTCTGACGCCAACAGCTGAGGATGGCTCAGCAGACTCGGATGTTCAGGATGAGCTTGGCATCTTCCGATTTGGAAGCCCTAAGTTCTTGTCTGGAGACATTATATTCTCGTGTCACCAGTAACACCTCCAATTTCCAGTTCAGCGATGTGGAGACAGGGACAGAGGCTCAGTTGGGTACTTGGAGACAGTTCTGCTGTCAGCAGGTAGAGGTTCCCAAGCTTGTAGATCCGTCTTTCCCTGCTGTGCTCAGTGTCTGACTAGAGATGGGGCTGCAGATCTGTGGCTGTTTTCTCTGTAGGCTGAGAAGAAATCTCATTGGAGACAATCCTCCCCCTCCCCTTAGATCTTTAGTTCTGACCATTCTTTAAATGATTTTGTTTTTGGGCAAAGATGATAAGAACTCTGTGCTTGGCAGGGCCAGCTCTTATCTCAGAATGTTGAAAGACTTTTCCTGAGGTCACAGACAGTTGAAGAAGAGAGCACAGGGTGCGATCACAATTAGAAGCCATGGACTGGAGAGGTGGCTTAGTAGGTGAGTGTGAGTCCTGCATGAGGATGAGGGCCTGAGTTCCGATCTGTGGTGCCCATCTAAAGAGCTGGAGCAGCCGTGCTTGTTCAAGGAGTCCCAGCACTGTGTGCAGTGGGGAGGCAGAATCAGGAGGGTCACTGAGGTTACTGGTCTCCAGTCTAGCTCCAGATTCAGGGAGAGACCCTGGGCCCTGCTTAGTGTTTTGTCAACTTGGCTGGGAGCTAGAGTAGTTTGGGAAGTGGGAGTCTCAATTGAGTGTAGTAGTTATGCTGGTGTGTCAGCTCAGCAGAGAGGACAAGGAAGCATAATCATAGATGCAAACCCTGCCGGACCTCAGCAGAGGGAACCAGAGCCTGGTTCATGGCCAGAACCATACTGGACAATGGAACCCTGAGTGTCTGAGCCCAGGTGTTTTTATCGACTCAGAACTGCTCAGGTGCAGATCATGAGCAATCAAACATCCCCCACAGAAATCCAACACCTGCAGACAATAGAAAACACCAAGATCTAGGCAGGCCTTCACCCAGCAGTTCACAAAACAATATTTTAAACACAACTAAAAATAAACTTCTACAACAGTGAGAAAATGTCTTCACCAGATTGGCCTGTGGGGATACTTGTCGGGCATTTTCTTGATTAATGAATGATTGATGTGAGTTGGCTCAGGCTTCATGTTGTAATACCAGCTTTGGGCAAGTGTTCCTGAGTTGTGTAAGAAATCAGGCTAAACAGGTTTTGAGAAGCAAGCCAGTAAACAGCATGCCTCCCTCCATGCTTTCTGTTTCAGCTCCTGACCAAACTGCTTTTGGTCATGGTATTATATCACAGAAATAGAAACCCTAACAAGATACCTGACATCCTCCTTCGGTCTCCCCATGCATAATACAGCCTCAAAGTAGCGTGCACACTACACACACACACACACACACACACACACACACAAACACGCATGCATGCACATACACATACATACAGGCACACATACCTGCATGCACATAGGCACATACACACATCACTTATATGCACACAGGCACATGCACACACATGTACCTATGAATATGCATGCACACATGCACACACAGACACACACACACATACACACAAACATGTATATACATGCAGGTAAGCACATGCACATGCAGCTACACCAGGTACACACACAGGCACATGCACACACACGTACCTATGAATATGCATGCACACATGCACACACAGACACACACACACATACACACAAACATGTATATACATACAGGTAGGCACATGCACATGCAGCTACACCAGGTACACATACACACACACACACACACACACACACACACACACACACACCCTTTAGATCATAATTGAAAAGGCAGCACTGATTCCCTAGGAGGACGGAAATGGTTTCTCGAACTTCCTTAGCCTTCATTCGGATCATTCTGACTGAAAGTGCTAGTTCATTGAGGACGTTATCAGGACAAGGAGGAAGCTAGCAGCTATCATTTTAATAGCCATAGTGCAGGATCCTGCCTTTTCTCATTTAATTGTCACAGTAGCTCAATAGTTTGTCACTATATCATCACATCTTATAGGTAGGGATACTTACGTTTATTTCAAAGCTTCAAGCCCAGGCAGTGTCTAAGTCTGCCACCTTCACTCAGTTTCAGTGTGTGCATGTGTCTGTATGTGTGTCTCGATGTGTTGTATACGAGAATATTTGTTTGCCGCTGGCTGGGCTTTGTACCTGTGTGCCTGCAGAGGTCGGGAGGACCTTGGGTGTCCTTCTCTAACCCCCTCCAACTTACTTCCTCCAGACTGGAGCCCTCACTGAATTTGTTGCTAGGCTGACAGCCAGCAATCCCCATCGATCCTCGTGTCTCCACCTGCCCACAGCACAGAGGTTACAGTTGTGGAGACAGGACTGTGTGTTTGTTCAATTATTAGCTTTTTCCTTTCTTTCTTTCTTTTTTTTTTTTTTTTCAATCTTGGGTTCTGGGATCTGAACTCGAGTCCTCATGCTGGCTCAGAAAATTTGGAGCATCTTTCCAGCCTCCAAAAGCTTCTTTCTTAATCAGTACCCTACTTAGCTTTGAGGAAACAGTGTTCCAAAGGTAGCCACAAAGGGGACTGGTGAAAGGGAGGGTACAGCTCCTGCAGATGAAGATAACTTACAGCATTCATTCATGTGGAAAAGTGACGGAAGGGAAATGTAATAACCAACAAATATGTAAAAATATGTAATGAGATTGCTGAGGGGGAAGCTATCAATCACTCTCACTGGGGCAAAATGAAAAGAAATGAGCTTTTAGCACTGTAGGAATCGGGGAAGTGGCAGCCATGAGTCACAGATGATAGAAGAGGAGAGCTGATCCCAAGCCATCAATTCTCACATGGCAGGACTGAGGCTTGGAGGGAGAAGGTGACATTTCTGAAGTCACCCATTGAGTTTATCACATTGCTGGGACTTGGGTCCAGTTCTCTTGGAGCTCAGGTACAGCCCATCTGATGCTCGGGATTGTGAGAATGAAAGGCTCTCTGAGTCTATTGTGTTTATATCCACCTTTGCACATGTTTACATGCATGTCCAGACATCAACAGGGTCCATTTGGGTACCAGAATCATCTTTCAGTAGCAGTAGAAATGTGGGTGACTTGAAGGAGTCTCCCTCCCCTCTGTGTGTGTGTGTGTGTGTGTGTGTGTGTGTGTGTGTGTATGTGTGTGTGTGTGTGAAATCACCTGTAATTTGAAATCGATATTCCCAAGAACAAACTGAATGAGAGATGACAAATAATAACGATGCTCAAAAGGTTCTTCAGAAATTAAGGCTAGTGAAATGGCTCAGTGGATAAAGGCCCTTGATACCAGTCATGGGGACCCTAGTTCAATCTGAGGGGAGACCCATATAGTAGAAGTAAAAAACAATTCACAGGGATTGTAGTCTGACCTCTATGTGCATGTGATGCCCTGTGGGGACACACACACACACACACACACACACACACACACACACACTAAGAAAATTAATAAAAATTTAAAAACTGTTTATAGGAAATTAATAAGCCAAGTATAACATCCCCCAGTCTCTCCCTCTTTCCTCCCCCCTTTTCCTCCTTTTGTTTCTTTCTTTCCTTCTTTTCCTTACTTTTTCCTCTTTCGTCTTGCATTTTTCCTATGCTATTTCTTCGAGCTCAGGAGTTTATTAAGAGAAAGAAGTCAAGTCTCTGTATGAGTCATTAATGATCCACTGCTTGCTCCTAGAGCGACTGAATTTTTACTTAGATTTTTAGTTCCCTGGCCTTCTGTTTTCTTTCCCCAGAACCTCCCCTTTATTCCTAAATGTAGATTTAGAATCAGGTGAGCTCTGAGAAACCTAGCTGATTGGCTGTTAGTGACGACTGGGAGTCTAGCTAATGGAGTCTACATCCTTCTATCTGTGCTCACATGTCCCATGGGGTAACTTTCCTTCAGAATGGGCTTCCTGGCTTCCCTCCTCCACACAGGCCTCAGAGTAACAGTCTCCCAGTTGCATGCACAATCAGCCTTTGATGTCAGGAGCCTGCATTTCTACAAGTCTCATGTGTTGCTTTAAGTATTTATTTTTTTCTCAGGTTGAAAAGACTAATTCTATTCTTGTAAGTCACTATTTATTTATAATATTTAAGTTACCAAGTAAGAAATGGAGGGGGGAAGGAAGGAAAGAAGGAAGAAAGGAAGGAAAGAAGAAAGGAAGAAAAGAGGGAAGGAAGGAAGGAAAGAGGGAAGGAAGGAAGGAAAGAGGGAAGGAAAGAAGGAAGAAAGGAAGGAAGGAAGGAAGGAAGGAAGGAAGGAAGGAAGGACTGACCCACAAGGAAATGCAAATGAGGTAACTTTAATCTTAGATCTGTCCTGGATGGAGTAATTATGCTAAATAAGTTTTTCAGATAGAAATTTATTTTTCTGAGCCATTGAAGAGAGTTCATTTGAACTGCTGAAACAAAAAACAGTAATCCTAATTTGATCAGGAGAGAAATGGGAGTTTGTGAATAGAATTTACTTGGAGTTTAAAATAAGTGTGATGGGTTTTTGTTTTTTCTTTTCTTTCTTTCTTCCCTTTTTTTTTTTTTGCAAGTTTTCTGTAAGCAATAAAAATCTTTACTTTGTTGCTGAAGTCCAAATTTTCCTGCTTTCAATGAAGAGACATCAAGTCCTAGTCTGCAAGGAGACTGGGTCCCACTGCCCAAGCTTGGTAATCCCAGTTCTAAATCACACTCATTGTACAGCCTTGAGAGTTCCTTTAACTCTTTGAGCTTCAGTTGCACGGTTGTAAGATGGACCAGTGATGTGCCTGTTAGGTAGACTAAAGCAATGGCTACCTTATCTGTTGCAGAGCAGCATGAGGTCTGTGTGAGACTGCACTGTTGGTCCTTCAGGTCTAGAGGATGATTTGTTGCTCATAATATGCTGGTTAAATGAAATGGGACTGATCCTCAGGGATGCACATATATCTGGATCCCTTTCCCAGCTCTGAGGTTATAAATGGACATCATTGTATTCGTTTTCATTTATGTGGCTCCTATGGGGGAACCCAGGTGCTCTTGTTTGAAAGGCAAGCATCTTACTGTCTGACATAATTATAGGAGGTTTAACTGAGTAAATCAGATAAACTTAGAAAACCGTAACAAAACAGTTTTAATATATATAAACCCCAGTCCCAACTTCAAATTCTTATTTCAAATAGATTATCAGACATATGCCTATGGGCCACCAGGAATACATCTTCATCTACATACCAGCCATGGCCTGAGACCTTTCCAGATGGACTTCATTGGGAACAGAGATGCTGAGGGTCTGCTCAGATGAAAGGGTCCATAAGCTCTTGTTTACGCAGGACCAGTTACTCTACCTAATGTAGAGAGTTGATAAAAGTGAATAGTGTCATAACTCAAATTTGTATTCAAACGCAGGTGGCAAAATGGTTTGCTAACCCTTATTTTAGGGAATTAGCTTAAAAGTAAGGAATGGTGTGCCAGTGGACGGGATGATTTGAAAGAAAATGTGAAATATCCACTAAGGAGCAATGGGGAGGTGACTAGCATGATTTTGGAAACTTGGCCAAATGAAAATGTTTATTTCTTTGTTTGTTTACTAAATTTAATTAATTATCTAAATAACTTTGAGACTATACTACCAACTTTGCTCCTTGAGAGACATCTAGAGACTTATATAAAAATAAAGAAATTTGGTATATGAGACATGTTTATGTTTGTAGAAATAATAATTATTTTGGGGGTATATTTGGCAGTAGTCAGCAGCTAATTAGTATCAGTGACCCTAATAATAAGTGCCCGAATATGTCTTCACTGTGTACCCACGCTACTGAGACAACCGGGATAGGGCTTCTAGTCACTGAAATACAAAGGAGAAGTAAATTCACATCTTTCCAAAAAGTTAAAAAATACTAAATCCTGGGTTGGCAAATGGCTCAGCAGGTAAAGGCGCTTGCCTTCAAGCCCGATGCCCTGAGTTTTATATCCAGAACTCACATGGAGGAAAGAGAATCAATTTCCTGCAGGTTATCCTCTGACTTCTGCAAGCATGAGATGGCACCAGAGAACACATACATATATATTTAATCTCTCTCCCCAACCTCTAACACCTATAATAAACAGTTTAAAGTATTGAACTCTATACATAGAAAACAAATTATGAGAGGTTAAGTTGAATAAGACAGATGAAAAGAGAACTCAAAACTGATGTTTTTGAATCAGTTGAAATCAGTTTTTAATGCAAGTTTCCTTTCCTCAATAGCTTGGAGTTTTTATTTGTTCGCAGAGTCACTCCGAAGGCCTTAGAAGCCGCTGTTCAGAGGCGGAGCGTCTTATCCTCTGTCATGCACATCTTCGCAACTAATACTCAACAAGTCTAAAAGTGTGAAAAATCATCATGTTCTATGATTGTTTAACACCCGTTTTCTTACAAGATTGCTTTTCTAACACACTGCCAAGTGTGTGTCTAATGAATTGCTCCCAAGTTTTCAAATGGGGACTATTTGCGAGTACTTTATACCTAAACATTTTATATAAACTATTAAACAGCAGTTTATGATTGTACTTTTCATAACTTTTAAAAACCTTTAAACAAAACCCCAAGGATTGAGTAACATCTATTAATCCTAAACCGCTAATGTGTTTCTTTCCATCCTTTCCCTCCCTGTCTCCCTTTTCCTCCTCCTCCTCTCCTTCCTCCTCTCCCTCCTTCCCTCCCTCCCTCCTCCCTTTCTTCTCTCACTCCCTCTAGCCTTTCCTTTAGGTTTTATCAGCTTATTCCAATGTATGTACTCTTAAACCACGTGAATTATTATGAGGTAATTATTATGAATATCTTAATTATAGCCACATAGCTTAATTGCACAGTTGCATTGTTCAACTGTAACTTGGGTGTTAAGCACATCAGCTGCCATCAGGCATTTCACACGGGCGGTGCAGCCGAGTGGCTTTTACTTTAACACTAATGTTTGCTCACCAATCAAGTTAACCTTTTCCAGAATATTTGTATCAGGATTTTACTAAGCAGTGATTCACAGTCAGTTTAATTGGAAAGTTTTCTTGAAACATAAGTCTAAAATCATGAAAAAAAAAAAAATGTCAACACGTCGGGGTAAGTGGCTAATCATTTTAATTCCGTCGGTAGTTAACAGCCATCTCATTCATCACGACGGAGCGCTTCCATCCTAATATGAATGTAATATCTAATTCTGCAGCAGTTCAGTTGTAATTTAGTAACAATTACTGTCCACTCATTATAAAGTGGTGGGGGGAGCCCTGATGTAATTATCTTAATGCAGTTTGGTCAGACTGTACAGTAACACTGAAGTTTGTGAACATTGTGGAAACTTTAAATGGATGTGCACGATTAGAAGCACATTACAGGGGACAGGAAGCAATTTTCCTTGAGGTGTTTCCACTGCTGCTCATTGCATGTGCCTTGTTCCGCTTTTGGAAATAATTCTCACTGACTTTAGTGCTTCAGGGTGTGTCTTCCAGACTGAAACCTTGGTGGAGGACACAGTAAAAAGACTGTCAATGATCTGTGACTTCTTTGGGCCCTGCCTAGTGGGAGCCCCTGCTGCCTTCCTGGGACCACCATGGGTCCTCTTAGCTCAAGGACTTAAGCTTAAGAACTCAAGCTCTTAGGGCAAGTCCTTTATAAGTTGCACTAGTTTTTATGTGTTTGAATGGTATGCTTGTATATGTTTTTATGTGTGTATACATGCTTGCAGGTGTGTAGGTGTGTGTGAACATATATGTGCTTGCATGTTGAGATCAGAGGTCAATGCCAGATATCTCTCTTAATCACTTCCACCTTACCTTTTTGAGATAGAGTCCCTCATGGAACCTGGATCCCAACATATTAATTATACTGGCTGGCTAGTGAACTCAGGGAATTACCTGTCTCTTTCTCTCTAGCACTGCGATTACACGCCACACCATTGTTCCTGGCTGTTTTGTTTTGTTTTATTTTGTTTTGTTTGAGATTGGGTCTCATAATATAATTCTAGCTGGCCTGGAACTTCCTATGGCGATCAGGCTGGCCTTCATCTCAGAGATCTGCTTTTCTCTGCCTCCCAAGTGCTGGGATTAAAGGTATGCACCACCATGTTCAGCTCTAAGCCTGGCTCTTACATGGATGCTGGGTGTGGGACTCAAATCATCATACCTATGTGGCAGGCACTTTAATGACTGAACCACTTCCTCAGCCCCTTTATTTAAGAGATATTTTTATGTATTTATATTTTTATGTCATAATTATATTTATTATATAATATATAAATTATATTTATTTTATGTTATTTATAGTTTTATTTGAAGATACACTTTTAAATCATGATTTCCCTGTGTGTTCCCAGCTATCTAAGGCACAACACCCTCCTGTTCTGCTATACCTATGCGGTCCGAGACACATGCTGATGCCGTAAAGTAGGAGTCCATTGTTGGTATAATATGCCCCTTGTGTTTGCAACCTCCTCTCTAAGAGACTCTTTGCTCATTGTACCCATCCACCTCCTGCATTCTTGAATCCTGTTTTCAGTAAAGGATTTGACAAGTAAGCAGTAAGGAGAAAATGGCTTGTAGCACTTTACAGTCTCATTCTTTCTCAGGAGACTGGCTGGACTTCACCAACCAAAGAAAGTAAATTATGTTGGCAAAACTTAATATTGTGTAAAAAAGATGGGAATCGGGCCAGTCAATTCTCTACATATCCAGAACCCCAAAGTTACCAATACTGTAGTTTTAGAACTCCCCATTACCAAGATGTGGTGGTTGGAATGAAAATGGCCCCTGTTGGCTCAGGGAATGGCACTATTAGGTGGTCTTGTTGGAAGGTGTAGGACCTTATTGGGGGAAATTTGTCACTAGGGGAGGGCTTTGATGTTTCAGATGCTCAAGCCAGGTCTAGTTTCAACACTTTTCCTACTGTCTGCTGATCTGAATGTAGAATACTCACTACCTCTCCAGCACCATGCTCGCTTGCATGCTGCCATGTTTCCTGCAATGCTTCCTGCTATGACTGAACCTCTGAACTGTAAACCAGCCCCATTCAAATGGTTTCCTTTATAAGAGTTGCCAATAGAAACCCTAACTAAGATACAAGATTTGACATACTTGTGGATATTTAGGCATATGCTCACTCTCGGCCCTGTGGATGGTAGCTAGAATCAGGCTAGATTTGGATTATTTTAGAAGGACACCAGGACTGATTACAGGGCACAGGTATACATCTCATTTAAGTGCTTTATAGAAAGTCTCTGCCATTGACAAATTCTGAGTATTACTGAGTTTCACAGTCTCCCTGTGATTCTGACATCAGCCCATGTATGGATAACACTATTACCCATGAAGCCAGGTGTCTCCATTCATGAACAGGTAGCATCTTAAATGGTCAGTCTTTTAGGATCTGAGTTCAGAGGTTCCAATGCATTGCTTTCCCTGTATTTTATGGAAGAGAAAAAGTAGCAGGAGAGCCCAGATCCAAATAGTCCCCAAAGAGTTGGGGAGTAGTGCTGATGGCAGGTTTGCGTAATCATGAAAGGAGTCGTTGGCATATACCCATATACTATGGAATAGCATGGGATGGTTTCAAAGAATGATCTGTTTACTTAGATTCATAAAACTGACTGTTTTGTTTTGAATCAGCAATATTCCCCACAGGTTCATGTATGTGAACACTTGGTCCCCATCTGGTGGTACTGTTTGGAAGGTTATATAACCCTTAGGAGGTGAAGTCTTCCTGGAGAAAGTACATCACTGGGGGTGGGTTTGGAAGTGTGTAGCTTGACCCCCTCTCCCCTGTTTCCCATGTGCAGATGGAATGTGATCATTAGGCCTCAGGCCCCTGCTTCCACACCTTTCCCTCTGGGATGAATTCTATCCCCTTTGGAACTATAAGCAAGAATAAACACGTTCTCCCCAAAGTTGCCTTTAGCCAGGGTATTTTATGATAGCAACAGAAAAGTGACCAATGCACTTACTTGTTTTAATTCATCTACTGTTTACTGTGCCAGGGATCAAACCCAGGAACTTACATCTGCACAGCCATACACATCCACTGGTTAGAGACCTGGCTCACATTTACTCTTAAAGAAAACCAAATTGTACCATAATCTCTGGCATTTATTTTTAATTGCTGTATCACAAATCTAGGGGCTTGAAGCATATATTTCTATCATTCAATCTTACAGGCATAAGCCTGAGTGGGCCTCACTGAGTTCTCTGCTTAGGGTCCCACCAAAACTCAAATCAAAGTTTCAGCCAAGCCAAGAGGCATTCTTACCTAGAGGGTCTGGAGAATCTGATTCTAAGCTCATTAAAGTTGTGACAGTGTCTGGGGATGTCACTCAATGTCTAGAGAACTTGCCTGTCCTTCAGAATCCTTGGGTTCTATCCCCACAACTGCATAGACTGTGCATGCTGATTCATACCTGTAATCCTAGTGTGCCATAGATGGAGGCAGGAGGATCAGAAGCTCAGGGTCATCCTTGGCTACACAGTGAGTTGAAGGCCTCCTCTGGATGCATGATACTAAAAGTAAGTAACTGGATATGGTAGAATTGTCTTCTTTATGGTTGTAGATAGGATGTCCCCATTTTCTGCTGCTTCTGAGCCTGGGTCACTCAACTCCCAATGTTACCTGTGTTCTGCTACAGAGCCACTTCAGTTTCAAAGCTAGTACCGGTGCATTCATGTATCCTGCTTTGAATATCTCTGATTTCCCATCTGCGCCCACCTGGAGAAAGCCTTGCTTTTGAAGGGCATGTGATTACATTAGGCCCACTTGGATCCTCTCTCTTGTGATTGATTCACATTCAACTCATTAGTAATCCTAATTATATTTGCAAAATTCCCTTTGACACATAACATAATCAGACTGTAATATCTCATCAAATCCAAAGTTCCAAGGATTAGGCAAGTTTTATGAGGGCATTTCAGGATCCCACTCACTGCATATGTAAACACAGAGCACCAAAATTGATACCAAATGCACATGAATATGCATGGGAGACTACTTGAAGTTATGTCGTGGCTTCAGAAGCCTTTATCCAAAATATCAGAACCAGAAGTCGTGTGAGGTTCAGAATTTTAATTTTGGATTTTATAATATTTGCATGCGTATAGTGAGACATCTTAAAACTAAACCACAAGATTTCTCCCATATTTTTGTGGTCTGTGGGCGAGGGTGAGTGAGCAGATGTACCAAGGAACACTGTCTCCTGTGTGCGTGAGTGTGTCGTCGAGATGTTGGCATGAAGTAGCTTTTACTCTCAGTCTCCATCTTAAATTTTGAGACAGGATCTCATTCACTAAACCTAGAGATTACCGATTCAGCTAGCTGGCCCACCATCAAACTCTAAGAATTCTTCTGTTTGACGTAGCCCAGTGCCGGGTTAACAAGGTCATGCTACCTCAGCTGGTTACTTTATGTGGGTGCTAGGGATCAAACTGAGGTCCCCATGGTTTCCTGATAAGAACTTTTAACAACTGAGCTATCTCTTCAGCCCTAAAAGCTGAGAATGAATACAAAATTTAATCATTTCATATATATTTTATACACATA